>JAQGBW010000898.1:0-32149 GCA_034698625.1 Julus scanicus | reverse complement strand
CTGCTGGAATGTGGACACCATGTGGTTAGTGAGAGGGAAAAGACGGGGTAGCCAATTATGGGCGTCTATTAATGATGATATTTTTCAGGGCACGTTAGGGACCATTCAAAAAGGACGTCCTCAAGAAGGGGATAGGGGAGGGGGTCTGCTGAAATGTGGAGATTGAGGGGAGGGGGTAAACCAATTATGGACGTGCATTTATGATGATATTTTTCAGGGAACGATAGGGGCCATTCAAAAAGGACGTCCTCAAGAGGGGGATAGGGGGGGGGTGTGCTGGAATGTGGTCACTATGTGGACAGGGGAGAGGGAGGGGAGGGGTAAACCAATTATGGTATTTTGAGGGCGCGTTAGGGGCCACAATGTGGACAGGAGCGAGGGGTAAACAAATTATGGACATCAATAATTACGGTATATTTCAGGGCACGTTAGGGACCATTCAAAAAGGACGTCCTCAAGAGGGCGGTAAGTGGAGGGGGTCATGCTGAAATATGGACAGGGGAGGGGAGGGGGTAACCCAATTATGGACACCGCGTGGACAGGGGGTGGGGGCAGTGGGGTAGCGAGGGGGACAACATATACAATGTTGTTTTCCAGATACCAGTGGACGGGGGAGGGGGTGTCAAGCCCATTCCAGTGTCTATTTCATTGCCCTTCATTCCAGTATTATTTCGATATCTAGCACCATTTACATAAATGGATTTTCCATCTTTTTTTAATTTTTTTTAAAGAAATCGGTAAATCCAAGTCAAGTGGTTTTGGCTGCATTTTTTCAAGGGAACAAGTTTTTGTTTCTAAAAGATTCCAATTTAAAGTCGGGGATTGACAGCAATTGATATGGTGAACCTTTTTAAACAGTCATTTGTCACTCTCACTACACCCAATTTTGAATGTCTGGCCATTCTACGAGACTTATTTTCCCACCAATTTCCACTCCTTAAACAATCTGATAGTTTCAATTTTAACTGATAACCGTAATACATTTGATAATGGACCATCGCAATTAATGATTTCACTGTGGCTACATCATCGACAATAATTGATTATCCGAAGGGCTGATTTTCCTTTACAGTGGAATCTCGGTTTACGAACTTAATACGTTTCTTGACCCTGTTCGTAAACAGAAAAGTTCGTGTTACGAATCAATTTTTCACATTTCAATTAATGTATGTAAATGTGTTCTTTGTCCTAGAAATTTGTTTTTTAAAAGCATGTTATGGATTATATAATAAAGTTGCGTCATTTGTATTCAGTTTGAGACCAACTTTTGTTGGTCATTTTTTGGTGAGCTAAATGACGTCATTTATTTGGTCATTAGTTCGTCATTTATAGCTCGTAATTTTTTTATCAGGAAAATGACGTCATTTTTTGGTCAATTTATCGAGGTTGTTAATTTTTTTTGGTCAGTTTTGGATCTGGTCATTTTTTTAGTCAGTTATCGAGTTGGTCAATTTTTTAGGCAGTTTTCGAGTTGGTCATTTTTTTAGGCAGATTTCGAGTTGGTCATTTTTATTCAGTAAAAAGACCAAAAAATTGCGTCAATTTTTAGTCAGTAAAATGACGTAATTTTTTGATTTGGTCAATTTTTTTGATCATTTTTAGATTTGGTCAGTTTTTTGGTCAGTTTTCGGGTTGGTAATTTTTTGTTAATTTTTAGACTTGGTCATTTTTAGGTCAGTTTTCGAATTGTTCATTTTTTGAATTGGTTAATTTTTGTATGGTCATTTTTAGATTTTGTCATTTTTTGGTAATTGTTTGACAGTTTTTGAGTTGGCCATTTTTTGGTCATTTTTAGACTTGGTCATTTCTGGGTCAGTTTTCAAGTTGGCCATTTTTTGAGTTGGTTAATTTTTTTTGTGGTCATTTTTAGATATCGTCTTTTTTTTGGTCATTTTTAGATTTGGACCTTTTTCATTTAGTTTTTTTAGTTCGATTTTAGTTCGTCAATAAATGACAAGTTCGTAATTGTTTGGTTAGTAAAATGAAGTCATTTTTTTATTTGGTCATTTTTTGGTTGGCCTTTTTTATCCTTTAAAATGACCAAAAAATGACGTCATTGTTGCTTCCCATTACTAAATGGTGTTCGTAGATAGAGACGCGTTCGTAAACCGAGGTTCCACTGTATTTTCTACTTTTTTCTACCCGCAATATTTTAATGTGCCCTCGATTCAACTTGCAGCCTCCGGGTTTTGCCTCCCACTTCTTCTTCTTAAACCATCTTTGAGCATTATTTGCAAGATTATTCGATTTATTTTTTGTCCCCATGTGAATGTCGTTTAAATTTGACGGAAGTTGAGCAGCACCTTTTCACACGATCTTTCTTACATGGATTTCAGCACTAGTAGTAGTAGTAGGTACACACGAGCAGGGTGATCAACTGGTGGCAGAAATGTATATTTCGCTATGTCATTACTTGGAATTATATCCTCTGGGACCCTAACACGCCCTCTTCAGGTGAGGGCGACATTTCCCACGCTTAAAAACTAACCTCTTATAGCAATCTCGCATTTTTCAAACGTTAAAAGAAAATGGCGCCGTTTTTTACATCAACACCTAACTTTGAAGCCAATGCTTGTTTTTTTTTCTAACAAATTTGATCGTCGTTTTTATACAGAGCCTGATTACAAAACGACCACTTATCGAATATCTCGACTTCTAATTAAGTCATGCCCGTTTTGATTTGTTGTTCTTGCGCTAATAGATGAAGCCTTGAGGTAGCCCGCTTAAGCGCACCATAATTAGTTTTTTTTTTAAGTCGTACATGTATTGACATTGGTTAATGTTGAAGATTTCTTGGCCAAAGTAAGGATGATCTGGAAGATCTCTAGCAAAAAATACAGTATTTAAAAACCGTATTTTTTAAGGAATTTCAAAGTAGGACT
Source organism: Julus scanicus (assembly GCA_034698625.1). NCBI lineage: Eukaryota > Metazoa > Arthropoda > Diplopoda > Julida > Julidae > Julus > Julus scanicus. The sequence continues at coordinate 29,267 of JAQGBW010000898.1, read as the reverse complement.
CGTATGTTTGCGCACGGATCTATTGCGCATATTCTACTGGGAGCATTGACCACAAAAATCAAAAATAAATCTAGAAAAAATTAAATTAATTTATTATTTGGGAGTTTATATTAACGAAAACACCTCTCTTGGAATCACCATTTCACAAAAAATGTTGTCGCGGAAAACCAACGCGTATTTCGAGAATGTGCGGAAAATGTAGCGGAAACTGTCTACGCAACTCTGGTTCGCCCTATGTTGGAATATTGTGCTCCTGTTTGGAACCCTCACAGGATGGTTCATATTCAGGATATAAAGATGGCCCAGCGTAGAGCAGCCAGATTTGTTAAGGGCAGTTACCAACATTCCGCGAGTGTGACAGAAATGATCCACTCTCTAAATTGAGACACGTAAAATCCAGCCGCAAAACGTTATGTATGGGGTTGTTCAAACGTTTTAAATCTTTCTTTTAATTCAAATATATTAAGGACTAAGGACCACTCTAGGAGTAGACATAATCACAGAAATTCTTTGACCTTGGCTATGTGCCAAAATGGATGTTTACTATTGGTCCTTCTTTTAGCATGCGATTAGACAATGGAATAGCCTTCTTGGCAAATGTCCAGATATAGTTAAAATTCAATATTACAACGATGTCTAAGTCCCTAGTGACGTAGGATCATTCTCCTGAAATTAGGTACAATCCCCTCTCCCATATTCCATTTATTTGCTGAATGTAAGATACTGAATTAAAATTGAATGTACGTTGAATGTCTCTCGTGTACATCCAGTATATTTACTCGATGTAAGAAAATGACAACGTCTTTACACTTATACATTTCTCAAATTCTCTTATTTCCCCGCCCTTCTATAATTCATTCTATAAGAGACATACATTATGTCTTTTACTGTCAACGAATTCTTTTAAAATTTCACCACTCTCATTATATATACATATATATACAATGTATATTAGAGTATATATATCACAATTTGCCCACACGATCCTCACATGTTCTCTGGATTTACATAACTCCTACTTTTTTACTTTTCAAACACTTTATTACTCCCACCCTCTTCTCCCCTCCCTTCATCTTCTTTCCCTCTCCCTCTCTCCATCCCACCCTCTTCTCCCCTTCATCTCCTCACCTTTCCCTCTCCTTTTCCCCATCCTTTTCTCTTTCTCTCTCCATCCTCTCCCCATCCCACCCTCTTCTCCCTTTTCCTGTCCCTCTCCTCACCCCATACTCTTCTCCCCTCCCCCTCTTCTCCCTTTTCCCTCCTCTCCTTTCCCTGTCCCTCTCCTCACCCCCTACTCTTCTCTCCCTCTCCCCATCCCACCCTCTTCTCCCTTCCTATCCTTTACCCCTCTCCCTTCCCATGACCAGATAATGTTCACATGCTTGCAAACCCCCTTTTTTCCTATCCCCTAACCCCTCCCCATCCTGTCTACATACCATTAGATAAACCCCCTCTTGAAGAAGTCCTTTTGGAAAAAATTCCCTTTCAATATTACCTCTTAATTACCTATCATTGGAAGGGAATCATTAAATAAATATAATTCACAATCATTAGTGGACATCCATAATGGCTTCCCCTCTCCCCTGTCCACATGCCAGCAGACCCCTCTTCCCCTTCCACCCGCTCTTGAGGACGCCATTTTTGAATGGCCTCTTATACCAATTACACGTCACCGACACTTAACAAAAATCAGACATTTGAACAATAAAAACATTAAATAATTCGCATTACGAATTGAAAATGCTAAAAATGAGTGTTTAAAATCAAAAATTATATTTATAAACTTTAAACGACTTCAAGATTTAATTTAAGTTAGCTTCAAACTACTTTCAGGAATCAAATCTTACACATCACAACCTCTTAAAAACTTCAATATTAGCGGACATAAATGCTAAAATGTGCTTAAGTCGAACTTGTAGTCACAATAGATGTGTTTAGAACCGCTTAATTTCATCCATCAAAGTTTAATACCAGACTCATCGAAGTTAATTGCCTAAAATCCAAGTAGGGAATATTTAAATTTCATTCGAGGTATACATTTGAGGGTTGTAGGTGTGTGTATAAGAAGATTTTCCAGTGAATTAAATCTAAATATTCTATAGTCAGCTAGGGTTACTTCGATACCCGCAGTTATATATTTTCATTATTCATCATCATCCATCTTAAGACATGTGTAACATGTCATAAGAGTAAGGTAAGGTATAGATTGATAGAAGCGATATTAAACCCATTAAACCTCGTCGATTCAGGAAATGTTTTAATATATACATGCTAAGGCCCATGGGCAAAATAAGAGAGAATTTCTTATAAACACTGGCACTGACTTAAAGAAATCAATTTAATCTAAGCCACACGCATTTCTCAACAACTCCACCAGGCTATTGTTGAAAAAAAAACACATTATTATAATTGCAACACAAAGACTTGTCTGTGAGTCAGCATTACTACTTTTGTTTATGGTATTAATGAAAAAGAAAGCGTAATACTTTTGAAATTAACTGTTTCCTGTCTTAATTAGTTAATTTTGGCTCAAATTGGTAGCACGCGACGAAAAGTGGATCCTTCTTAGCGAAACATGTAAAAAAAACATGTATGAAAACAAAAAATTGAATTTATGTCAAGTGATCAAGGACTCCTAAAGAGGGGTCTATCAAATACATGAATTTTCCTTCAAAAATTTCATCACCCCCCCCCCCCCCGACCCTTATTTTTTTTGGAAAAGTAGGGTGTCCAGAAATTCCAAACACCCATCTTGCCCCCCTCCCACTCACTCCTACCCCCTATCTACATGGTGTCCATTTTATTTATTTTAGCCCTCATCTCTTCATAGACCCTTATTTTTTTTGGAAAAGTAGGGTGTCCAGAATTCCCGACCATCCCGAGGTTTCAAAAACTCGAATTCATTTGGGATTGGAGACACGTTTCTTCCGGTGGGCATTACTTTTTTCACTGACCTTTAAAACTCAATGAAATACGAAATCCAAAAACTGAAAAATACCATCCATAATGGCTTTCCCCCTCCTCCCGTCCACATGGTGTCCACATACCAGCAGACTCCCCGCCCCCTCCCGTCCACATGCCAACAGACATCCTACCCTCCAACCCTCTCTTGAGGACGTCTTTTTGAATGGCCCTTAAGTCGGTCGAAAACGGATACATGAGGGGCATGGAAGGACCAGGGAAATGGGAGGATTAGGGACAAAGAAGTACCAGGGATAAAGGAGTACCAGGGATAAAGGAGGACTAGGGGCATGGTAAGACCAGGGACATGGGAGGATTACCGACAAAGGAGTACCAGGGATAAAGGAGGACCAGGGGCATAAATGGACCAGGGGCATGAAAGGACCAGGGAGATGAGAAGATTAGGGACAAATGAGTACCAGGGGTAAAGGAGGACCAAGGGCATGGAGGGACCAGGGAGGGCGAGGGATAAAGGAGGACCAGGGGCATGAGGGACCAGGGAGGACCTGGGACATGGGAGGACTAGAGACGTTGGAGGATCAGGCACGTGGGAGGACCAATGCATGGGAAGACCCGGAGCATGGGAGGACCAGGGGCATGGGAGGATAAGGAACAAAGGAGGACTAGGGGCGTGGGAGGATTAGGGACAAAGGAGGACTAGGGGTAAAGGAGGACCAAGGGCATGGAGGGACCAGGGAGGGCCAGGGATAAAGGAGGACCAAGGGCATGTGGGACCAGGGACATGGGAGGACTAGAGACATTGGACGATCAGGGACGTGGGAGGACCAATGCACGGGAAGACCCGGAGCATTGGAGGACCAGGGGCATGGGAGGATTAGGAACAAAGGAGGCCTAGGAAGACCCGGAGCATGGGAGGACCAGGGGCATGGGAGGATTAGGAACAAAGGAGGCCTAGGAAGACCCGGAGCATGGGAGGACCAGGGGCATGGGAGGATTAGGAACAAAGGAGGCCTAGGAAGACCCGGAGCATGAGTATCAGGGACTCCAACTGGAGCAGTTAAAAATACTTTATCTGAACAATTATTAAAGGTAATAAACCTTTAATAATATAAAAATACCGTTTCTATACCGTTAGAAATTAGAAGGCCCCAGGACATGTCCAACGTTCAAATGAAAAATAGCCGATGCAACGCCGACTATAGTTACAGCCAGAGTAGGAACAACTTCGATTCAATTATTTATGATAATTTCATTCGCATTATCCAACGGCACAAACGCACCTTTTTTCTGTCAATCGTATTATGGGAAGATAGCACGAACATTGTTTTAATATAATGAGATGCATGTTTGCCAACGGCTAAAACAAGAAAAGCCCATTGGCAAAACCAAGTTGGCGTCATTTCTAAATACGGAATGAAGGTTTATTGACGTGGCCACATTCCATCCAAAGTCATCATTCGAAACCAGTTCAACGGAATTAATGCATCGGCTAAAGGCGCAATAATAACGTGGGTGTAATAACATTTTGGGTGTGGGCACCGGAAGGAATAAGTATAGTACTGGATGTTCATGATCGTGTATTAACACTTCAAGAAGTAAAGAAGATAGCGGCTACTGAGGCTACCTCCTTTTTACCCAAAAATTCAAGTCAACTAAGTACCCTACAGTCAGCAAATAAATGCCATAAGGTAGAGGGGGCGTACCCAAATTTAGGAGAATGCCCCTATACGTCAGTAGCGACTTAAATATCATTGTTAGATTTCATTTTTTACTAAATCTGGACTTTTGCCAAGAAGGTAATGGAAATTCATGCAAAGGCATAACAAGTCATAGCAGCAAGTTATTGAAAGTTATGGAAAGTCACAGCAAGTTACTCCAAGTTATAGCAACTTATAGCAGCAAGTCAACTCGAGTTACTTCAAGTTGAAGCAGCAAATCATAGCAAGTTACTTCATGTTTTATAGAAACATATAGCAGCAAGTCCCAGCAGGTCATAGTCAGTCATAGCAAGTCATTAGCAAATCATAAAAATCCATAGTAAGTTCCAGAAAGTTCTAGCAAATCACAGTCAGTCATAGCAAGTCAAAGCAAGTTACTTCAAGTTATAGCATGTTGTAGTGGCAAATCATAGCAAGTAACAGAAAGTCATAGCAATCCCAGCAGTCATAGTCAGCCATAGAAAGTCCCAGAAAGTCATAGCACGTCAACTCGAGTTACTTCAAGTTATAGCAGCAAATCATAGCAAGTCACCGCAACTCATTAGCAAGTTCTAGAAAGCTACAGTAAGTCCCAGCAAGTTCTACCAAATCAGAGTCAGTCCTAGAAAGTCCCAGCAGGTCATAGTCAGTCACAGCAAGTCACAGAAAGTTATATCAGCAAGTCAACGCAAGTCATTAGCAATACAAGAAAGTCCCAACAAGTCACAGCAAGTCCTAACAGGTCACAGCAAGTCCAAGCAGGTCATAGCAAGTCATTAGCAAGTTCTAGCAAATCAGAAAGTCCCAGCAGGTCATAGTCAGTCACAGAAAGTTATATCAGCAAGTCACCGCAAGTCATTACCAATTCTAGAAAGTCCCAGAAAGTTCTAAGAAGTCCCAGCAGGTCCTAACAAGTCACAGCAAGTCCAAGCATGTCATAGCAAGTCCAATCAGGTCATAGCAAGTTCTAGCAAGTCATTAGCAAGTTCTAGCAAGTCATTAGCAAGTTCTAGCAAGTCATTGCAAGTTTTAACCATCAAAGATTTACTAATTAATTCGATGATACTTCTAGTCCTATCTAACAGCAGTTTAATTTTAGAGCTAAAAACTTGACTTCTGCACAAAAACGCTAAAAAGTCCAACTGCTTTTTGAAAATAACATCAAACCTTCAAAGATAATAGTATACTAACAGAATCAGATCAGAAAAACTTGGTCATTGTTTGCCGTGGAATAACTATTTCGATATGTTAGTTCAGAGAATTTTCTAAAAACTTTCAGTGAAATATTTTTCATGCTACTATTACCAAACTTGCGTGCCTTAAAGTATATAGCATTATAACAAAAGGTTTCAGACTATGTTCACATATAAATGAATTGTAAAGCTTTGTTTTTTTAAAAATTTCCACCCCCTGATTTTATATTTCTCGTTTCGGTGAACTAACTGAATTAACTGAATTTCTTCGCATGTTGAGTTACAAAAGGCATTTGAAAAATAGTGTTTTTGGATCCAAATAAACAATAAAAAACATAAAAAATTAACAACGACAGGCCAATGGTCATTAAATTAACGAATGTGGAGTAAGGTGAGGGAGGGAGGGGGGATGAAAATGGGTGAAAATGGCCACCACATCCATGTAAATAATGGAAAATGTCGTGGCATCAGTCAAGGGTAGGGTGTCACTGGACACAATAATCAGGGGAGCTGCGGAAGCCATTTTTTAAGTCAAGTCATGGACTTTTTTTACTTTTTTTACCTGCGGAAACCTAAATAGGTGTGGGTCAAATGTGGGGTTCCTGGGAGGTTCCTGGGAGGCTCCTGGGAGGATCCGGTGAACGGATAACAGCTTCAAACCTGATACCATTTTACCGGAAACACGCGCTGGTGGCGCTCTAGACGAAACCTCCCAAAGTGGATTCCACTCAGGATTTGGATAATAACGAGGGTAAAAATACATATTTTTCAGTTGAGTTTGCCCTTCACCCACGCAATGTTAGGTCTGGTGGTGGGAGAGAAGTTTTTTTATGAAAAAAATCACATCTCAAAATTAAGGGCTCACGTTAATTACAGGGTGTCAGATTTTCAGGTTGTTTAACAATGATAACAGTAAAAAAAGCACAGGCTCACAAAACAGTTGATGAAAGCATATGTATATTACTCACGCCCAGTGTTGAGTACATGGAATGAGTTTGAATAACGAGTAAAAGAGTTAAAGACTTCTGATTACAAAGAGTATGAATTTCAGTAATGAGTAAAATGATACACCCCCCTACCACAGCATAAAATTAGTTTTAATCAAATTTAGAAATAATTCCCGACTTTACCGAGGTTTTAAAAATTCAAGTACATTTGGGACTGGGGACACATTTCTTCTGAGATTCTGAGATTTGTCGCATTTCCGGAACAACGTTTGTTGTTCCTACAATGTTGTTCTATGTAAGTGATTAAGTTCATATGTATCAAGGTTCTACTTTTTTATGACTCACAGCGTAGATACGAAATAACTTTACACTTACTTTGCTTTCTGACTTTTTAATGTCCATGGAAATCTTGGAACATTGACACGTGCGGAAGGAATGCACGCGGCATGTTTTGCGCGTGCTTCAAGTTTTGGGCACGTGCCAATGTTCCACTCTCGTGAAGTTGTTCTACGATAATATGGAACTAATGTCTTAGTTTGGGAACATAATGTTTTTCAGCCAGCTTTTTCGTGAATTTGGCTCGTATTTTCCGGGATTTTTATGGATGTTGGGAAGTCAAAAAGCAAAGTAAGTGTGTTCGCCAATATTTTGAACAATATCGATCTTTGTATCTCAAACATTGGGCCAGTCATCGTATTTGACCATTTCGAATGTCTTTAATGATCGAATAGCTTTAATGATTTATCAGTTATACACGTGAGTGCAAAAAAATCGACTCACCTGCATGAATCAAGTAAAAATGTGTTTTTCTTAGCAACCAAACGTCCGATTTAAAATCTGAAAAATGTGTTTTGTAGACTGTAACCCTGTTTATAATTTGTCTAGTGTGAAAAGGATTTCTGCTGAATTTCTCTGGAGAATAGCCCACAACTCGTGGGGCTACTTCCGGTGGAGTGGTCATTTTATTGAGAAACAATTAATTAACAATATGTCTGGATATGTGTTTATTAAGCCCTGATAATCAAATTGCATTCAGAAATACTTACAGACACAGGGGCACAACGATGCATATTGGCATAAACAATGCAAATTTGGGTTGTTTTAAGTTCAACATTTTTCGCCTTAAGGATGCTTCAGGAATTTTATGAAAATTAGGCGAATTATAAACAGGAATAATTGTCTACTAAACTCATTTTTCCAATTTTAATCGAACATTTGGTTGCTGAGAAAACACATTTTTACTTGATTCATGCAGGTGAGCCGATTTTTTTGCACTAAGTGTAGTTGCATCAAAATTTCACCAAAATTATACGAAAATTCAGAGCACAAGAGAGATTATAAAAAATATCTATAACAGCACATAATTTGACCATGTGATAGTTATTTACGTTAAATTTCAGCTAACCAATCACAACCAGAATTAATATTCGAGGTAATGATTGTTGTAGACATTTCCATATCTGTATTTTATATCATCTGGCCGTGAAAATGAAATTTGCGATTATTAAAATTGAAATTCTGGTGAGAAATTGACCCAAAATTGAATGACAGAAAAGAAGAATGATGAATGATATACATGTATGAATTGTTGTGCTTATCTTAAGATAAATCGTGAAACTACATGAGAATTCCACAGCGTGTGTACTCACGAATATGTGATAGAACACAAGTTCACCCAAGTTTTATATATAATAAACCAGAAATTCTTTATGACAAGAACAAATTTACCAAACTTGAGAAGAAAAAAATTGAGCAGACCTCACTACCATTTCTAGAAATTAACAATACGTTAAATAAGTTGTACACATTATGTTAATTAAGTGATGTAATACTCAGTGGCGTAGCGAGGGGAGGCCAGGGGGGAGCCATCCTGGGCGCCAGTGGCTAGGAGGAGTTAGAGGGGCGCCCAAAGTATGAAAATGGATTTCTTGGATAATATAAATCTTAAACTCATTGTTGTTAAACTTTACACTAATTTTAAGTAGCCCCAATATAAACAATATTGTTTTTCAGATGCCAGTGGAAGATGGGAGGGATTGCAAATTTGGGTAGTGGAGGATGGGGGCGGGGTAGACGGAAATTTTGGTAGTGGAGGATGGGGAGGGAGAGAAAATTTGGGTAACGGAGGATAGGGGAGGGAGATGGCATTTGGGTAACGGAGGATAAGGGAGGGAGATGGCATTTGGGTAGTGGAGGATGAGAAGGGAGATGGAATTTGAGTAGTGAAGGATGGGGGAGGGAGATGAAATTTGGGTAGTGGAGGTGGAGAGGACGGAAATTTGGGTAGTGCAGGACAGGGGAAAGGGCGCACACTTTGGCAGTGGAGAATGGAGGACAACGAAAATTTGGGTAGTGGATATTGGGGCAGTACTGAAATTTGGGTAGTGAAGAATGGGGTAGAATGGAAATTCGGGTAGTGGAGAATGGGGGAGAACGAAAAATTGGGTAGTGGAGAATGGGGGAGTAGGGAAACTTGGGTAGTGTAGAATGGGAGGAGAATGGAAATTTGGGTAGTGGAGAATGGGAGGAGAATGGAAATTTGGGTAGTGGAAAATGGGGAAGAATGGAAACTTGAATACTGGGGAAAGGAAGGAGAATGGAAATCGGGGTAGTGGATAATGGGGGAGAATGGAAATTTGGGTAGTGGAGAATGGGGGAGAACGGAAGTTTGCGTAATGGAGAATGGGGAGGAAAACGGAAATTTGGGAAGTGGAGAAAGGGAGGAGAACGGAAATTTGGGTAGTGGATAATGGGGTAGAATGGAAATTTAGGTAGTGGAGAATGGGGGAGAACGGAAATTTGGGTAGTGGAGAAAGGGAGGAGAATGGAAATCGGGGTAGTGGAGATGGTGGAGGACGAAAATTGGGGTAGTGGAGGATAGGGGAAGGACGCAAATTTGGGTAGTGGTGAATTGGGAGAGGAGTAACATTTGGGTGTTTTGCCCTGAGGGACAAATATCCTCGCTACGCCACTGCACTGGTAACAATACATATATACATACTTGTATGAATTGTGTACATTTGACTTATGTTCGGTTACAGCATGCAGAACGAATGACGTTGTCATCAACAATAATAAATCGCTTAATTACCAAAAATATTATATAACGACTGAAAGCACATTAAGTTAAATGTGACAAATTATTTTCATAACTATTTGTTTTGAGTTTGTAGTTGTTTTGCCAATTAGACATGGTTGTTGTTTCCAAACATCATCATATACTACAAAAGCGACCTCGAAATAAATCCATTAGAGAAATGTATATTTTTAGTCTATTTTTATTTGTTTTACTTGTGGTCATGCGTAAAGAATGTGGGAAGTGATATCACAGTGTGGTTACTGGCCTGTTATTGTTGAAGGAGCGACATAGAAATGCAAAGATACATACATTTTGGATTATTATTAAAATAACAATTGGCAGAACTCAACTGAATCACTCATTTTTAATATAAAAAAAAACTTTTTTGGGGGAAAACAAACAAAAGCTGAATTTGAAGAATTCAAAAAACCTAACATGTGAGTATTTTAAAAGTGGTGATTCACGTCTGTTTAATATTTGTTGCTAAAATCCACGCACGATTTGAATTTTACGCCATTTGTGCTGTAAAATGTTGCCAACGAAAACATGTGACAGTTTAGGGTTATTAAAAATGGAGAGCTACACAAAAGTTCAACGCGTTTTTATTGTTGAGCAATATTTTAAAAATAATAAAGGTTTGGCAGCTACAGTTCGCAATTTTCGTATGGTCGGAATAGTGATTTAAATTCATAAACTGTGAAGAAATTAATTGAAAAATTCATGGAGACTGGATCAATTAGTGATCTTTAAGACTATGGCCGTCCTTCAACGAGTCGTTTAAAGCCTGTTGCCCACCTGGCGAAAATCACTCACAACTCACACGAAATCGTCTGCTAAATCAGTGAGGCAAGCTCGCATGACGTCACGGAAATGAGCCTCGCCATGCCGGATTCAAACATCACTTTTGAAGCGCACAACATGGCGGCCAGCTAGTTAATATGGTCACGTGCTTCACGCCACCAGCAGCATTTTTTTTCCTTTTGTGAGGTGCGTCAAGTGTGGCGTGCAATTTTGTGAGTTGTGAGGTGCCAGGTGTGAGGTGTTAGTTGCGAGTGATTTTCGCCAGGTGAGCAACAGGCATTACACAAATCATCGAAGCAGTTTGTGAGAGTAGCTGGAGAGTAGCTGTAGAGGGAAACTTTGTAAGCACGAAGATGCAAATCTTTCGCGAGAATAAGCTGTAGAGAGCTTCGTGAAATGTCCAATTCTTGACCACGGTGAATTTTGTACGAAAATTGCGAGCTGTAGCTGCCAAACCTTCATTATTTTAAAAATATTGCTCAACAATAAAATGCGTTGTTCTTTCGTGTAGCTCTCCATTTTTAATAACATTAAACTGTCAGTTGTCACGCTGGGTTTTTTACCTTTTGGTAACACTTTACCGCACAAATGGCACAAAATTGAAATCTTGCGTGAATTTTGGGACACTCTAATCATGGCTAAGTGGGATTTATAAAATGTCTATCATTCACTTTCAACTTAGATTCTTGAGCAAATGTAAATAAGTGTTATCATCACTTAATGTATCTCAAATCTTTAAAAATATCAATAGATAGAGGAAATTTTTTAATATCCATCCCCCTGGTGGTTCTGGCACTACCTTTTTATCCATTTGTTCACGAAGTAATAATAATAATATTGCGTGCTTAGACGCGTGTGTTTCGCTATTATCCAAGTTAAGCATTAAGCATATCATTCAATGATCCAATTATAGAAATTAACCCCCATAAGGCCTAGATGCTCTTTGATTGCACTCTGATATTAGGACTGATGTAAGGAATGCAGAATTAGCGATTAAGGGATGTCAAAACGCAATCTTTTATAAAGTAGCTAGAGATTAAGATGCTTGATAAACGTCTGTCAAAATGTTATGTTGGACTAGAATATGAAATGAAGACAGTTTAAGCGGCATTCCTTGAACATCCTTTTTCAACCAAAGTTTTTTTGTAAGTGACAGCCAAGAATATAAGGAGATAAAGGCGGACTAAGAACCCTGAGGCTATTCGTTCACAACAACAAAAAATGGCAATTGCATGCAATTTAAAATGAAACATATATATATATGATCCATTGCAATTGTATTTGTATGCAGCACAGACTTCTAATACTGTATATAAATAATGGAAGAATTAATTTTTTTATAATGACGAAGGCCTGTTGAAACCATATATGGTGCAGAAACTTAAATTTGGTCGTAAACATGCTCTACACGACAAATTTTTCTTCAGAATATCCTTTGAAATAAATTACACATATCTAGCTTGATATATAGCTCGCGAAATTGGAAACGTTATCACAAAAAAATATAATAAATAGTAGTTTAAAGATTAACATTTACCTAGCATACTATAATTGAAATCGGTACGTTTGGCAAGTACGTAGTACAAAACCACCACCCGCAACTCGAACCCATCGAACCGTACGCCTTGGAGAAGTCCGTAAGTGGGATCGCAGGAAGTAGCGATGGGCGGTGTGTACAAAGGGCAGGGACGTAATCAACAAGAGCTTATGATTCGCACTTACTGGGAATTCCTCGCTCGTGGGCAAGAATTTGAAGCCCCAATCCCATCACGACGGAGGTTCAACATATTACTCTGTCCTTCCAGACGGGGGAAAACACACGTTGATTCCTTCAGTGTAGCGCACGTGCGGCCCCGGACATCTAAGGGCATCACAGACCTGTTATTGCTCAATCTCGTGTGGCTAACCACTGCTAGTCCTTCTAAGAAGAGCAGGTAGACTACTAGAAATCGACCACCAATTTAGCAGGAAGGAGTCTCATTCGTTATCGGAATTAACCAGACAAATTTCTCCACCAACTAAGAATGGCCACTTGTTTTGGCACTTGTTTTGATTTTAAACAAGTACATAGATACCTCGCTTTATGGCCTAGATACGTTCCGGAAAAATTGGCCATAAAGCAAAATGCCATATAATGAATTACCGTATAATCGTATAGTGAAACAACATTTTTTTTTAGCCGTATAACAAAACATTGCGGACCGTAAATCGAAAAAGTGCCAAAATTAAAAAAAGCCCTTATAGCGAAATGCCATATAGTGGGGTATAAGTGTATTACCATTAAAGAATTGATAAAAAGCACCCATGGATATCCATTTACAACCGGGCAAAAGAAAATTTTTGTTTCCCCGGGGGAAATTAAATGTCGCGGGATTAAATGTCGAGGGATTGTATGTCGAGTTGCTTTGGAAATTTAACTGTATTTACGGCATATTCTTGCTGACCGTTGGGTAATAAATTTAATATAATTGAAAAACTCGCTTGAAAAATTGCAAATTTGTACGTGATGCTTGATACATTGTTTCGATGGCGTGACTTTAATATTTAAATTATCATCTTAAATCAATGACCCTCCCTCTATCCTTTGATTATCGTTCATTTTTGGTCTTATACCCCCTAGGGATTTTGTACATCTGTCCCAACATCCACATCTTTACTCTTATTCTATACCCTTTAAAAGAAAGTCGATGTAGCGTGTCTCCTTCGCCAGATGGTCTTTTTAAGTTGAAATCCAAACGTATTGTTCAGAATTACCATTAACTATGCTATTAACGAGTGATTTTCTACACAGGAGTCAACAAATCCCTCCCCATCATCAACACATCAAAAAGACACTGGCGAGAGAGTATGCGAGCAATGAAGGCAAAAACTAAAACCCTGCCAACAATCTCAAATTAAGGATTTTCGTCAAGCTTGTTTTTTGCAATATTTCAAAAGACAACTAACCATACATAATGAACACAAAAAGACGCAGGAGAGAAGAAATCAAACGTAAAATAAGTGATGCAGAAAAATTGCACAAGTAACAATAATGGATGACGTTTTATAAAAAAAAAACACCACAAAAGTCAAAATGCGACTTCGGCAATTAAAACATTCTACGAAAATGTGGATTCACCATTAAAAGTCAAATTCAATTTGGGTTCAAATGATTTGTTATTGCACTCATTGCAATAATTCGTAAGGAGGCGAGAGGCGAGAGGGCTCAGGCGCCATAGTGTCTACATCAGTAAGCGCATTGCATTGTGGGACTCAGCCCACCTGACAATTGTGTTTGTATTTTGGAAGCCCAAAACAGACCAAAAAAGGTACCCACACGAAGTAATCACACATATACATAGGGGCCATTCAAAAATTATGTCACATCTAAGGGGGTGGGTGGGTTGTTGGTTTTTTGGGACAATTGTGACCTTGTGGTGGGGGTGGTTTGGTAATGTGACATCACACAATCAAAATTTATTTCAAAAGGTAAAAAATATGCGGTAAAATTTCTTTTTATTTTTTTTACATTTGAAATTTTGAATAGCAGTTGGGAAACAAGATTTGGGTCCTGTAGTGACTTAAAACTTTCTTCCTGATAAAATTATAAAAGAATATAGAATTATTAAAAATTAATTGGGGGGAGGGTAGGGGTAATCGACGGGTTGTGACATCATTATGGATGGGGTGTAGTAAAATTTGTGACAATTGTGACAAATTTTACTGGCTCTGTAGGGCCACATAATTTTATTTAGTTAAGAAGGAGGCCTCAATCCTTTAAAATCATTTATCCAAATGCATTATCATTTCTTATTGTTTTTCTGATACCAAATTCATGTCCATTCACTGAAGGAATCTTCAAAAGCATTACATATTCGTCCTACTGTAAAAAGCGGAGTCTTAAACATCGCCTTTAGGCCTACACTATAATTAAAGGTTATTTCGGTAATAATTTAAATCCATTATTTTCTCCATCACTTACAAAGCCCAAAGACAGCATAATAAAATTAATGTCATCTCAAAGCAACGAGGGGAAAAGTGCTCGAGATGAGATGTTTTATTATGCAGCACAGAGGGTAAGCCGATTAAAAATTTGTTTTAATCGCTTAAAGCTATAGCCGGTCCATTCTTTGCTTTAAATTAATAATTTTCATTTTTTGATGTCAGAAAATTATGCATTTAAATATAGTCATGGCGATCATAGAGGTGATGAGCAGAGAATTCGATGTCGGCAATCGAGTATGGATAATGCCGTATTTCATAAGTTCGGATGTCATCAACAACTTCATAGCCACATCGCTGAAACAGCGATTAACATATGGTCAGACAGGACAGTTTGTTCTTGTTGTTGTTGTTGTTGTTGTTGGTTGGGGTTTAAGGGCCCAATGGCAACTAAGGCTAAATTTACAGGTTAATCAGGAAGGGGATATACATCACAGTTTGTGGATTGTTTGTTTGTTGATTTTTAACGTTGGCCTATTTCTGCAACTAAGGCTAAACACCAACGCCAGCGGATGAGCCTTTATCACCAACCTGGGAATTTTGCTACGAGGAGGGACTTCCACCTCCTCTCGAGGGGTCTTTGATGTGCAACAATCGACACAAGACCTCGGTTAAAACTCTCATCCAAAAGAGCTGCCACTTAGGACATTTCTTCCATCCGTAAAAATTCCTACTGACCGGGAAGCGAACCCCGCATCTTACTATCGAGAGGGAAGCACGTAACCCACTCGAAAGCCGGCGTCGGTGGGCAGGCCTAGCGAGAGGAAAGAGGAGGAAGGGGGGGGAAGAAAAACCCGGGCCCGGAATTTTTATAATGTGAAAACACAAATTTTCTTTGATGAAAACGCAATTTTTCTTTGGTAAAAACACAAGTTTTCTAAGGTAAAAACACAAGTTTTCTAAGGTAAAAACGCAAATTTCTTTGGTAAAAACGCAATTTTTCTATTTGCGTTTTTACCATAGAAAAATTGCTTTACCTTAGGTTCCTTAGGTTTTTACCTTGGTAAAAACGCAAATTTGCTATGATAAAAAAGCAATTTTTCTAAGGTAAAAACGAGGACCATATTTCCCCCTCCCCCCGAAATTTGATGACATATACGGCCTTGTCCTCCCTCCTCCCTTTACCCCGGGCTCGGGCCTGGCTCTCGGCGCCCCTGTCGGTGGGGCATTTCGCTGAACATAACGGATTTGTGTAAATGGACCTTACTAACTTGAATCATATAACCAACTTACAATTTGGTCCTTCAGTGAAATTTCTTTCCTTGAAATCTCTTTAGTGTCATGAAAAAAAATCTCGCTTCCTTTCGGTATAATTGTCTTTTCACACAATTCTGTTGGATGAAACCCTTTAGTTTTGACACTGAACTGGGACTAATTAAGTCTCGTAACTAACATAACGGATGAACACAAATATACCTTAATTATTCGTTAAAGTTAATCAGTATAAAGAGCGTATATTCAACCTGTCTACTTACCATTAAGTACATGTGCAACTGTGTTCAGTCACGTCTGCAAATGTAAGACATCCGCTAACTTTAATAATCTTAACTCGGCGGTGTTTGGTCAAAGAAAAAACAGTTCAAACAGGGTCCAACTTGCCCAATAACCAGGCAATTCAACGAGGAAAAAAAGCGGAGCGGGGTACCTCAAAGCCCGAGCAATTTGAATACGGATAGAATATGCAAATCGATTCTAGACTACAGGTTGAAATCCATTTTAAAATTGCATTTTTTTGTTGAACGCTCTTTGTTGAAACTTGCAAAATCTTGATGAACAATCGACATGACATTAATTAATGCTACACCAAAAATGTGAAATTCAACTGCTTAAAACACAAAAAAGTAAAATTTCGTTGTAATAGTGATTTTTATAGATCCCATTAGGGCCTTTGCGTAATTATCTCGTTGTTAAGCACTTTTTTTGACACGAAATTCACACTCCGGTGACTGCGTTTAGACACACAGTAGTTAAATAGGACAGTGAAAAAGACTAATCACATTTCACTGGTAAATCAGGTAAAAAAAGATTTGAAACTTCACGTTTTACAAGAGATAAAGGAGCTCAAAAAGCCATTAATTAAACTGGCGTCACTGTACTAATGGCACGAAGATCTCTATTCATAATAGGATACAGACACCATCTTCCACATAAAAAATATCTAAAATTTACCACCACACTTTTTTGCCTCTTTTTAAACACCCCTCACCCCTTTGACACAATTGTCACAAATTTTACTACACCCCATCCATAATGATGTCACAACCCGTCGATTATTCTTACTCCCCCCCCCATTATTTTTTAATAATTTTATATTCTTTTATAATTTTATTTGTTAAAATACTTAAAAATATTAAAAAACTTAATTTTAAATTTATGAAACCAATGTTGATATTAATAACATTATATTAAATAATAGATTTCTGTAAATTTTAAAATAGCAATTATTTAATAGTGAAATTCATGATTGATTAGTAGCAATCGGGACGAAAGTTTTGAGTCACTACAGGACCCAAATCTTTTTCCCCCGACTGCTGTTCAAAATTTCAAATTTTTAAAAAATAAAAAACAATTTTACCGCCCAATTTTTACCGTTTGAAATAAATTTTGATTGTGTGATGTCACATTACCGAACCACCCCCACCCCTTGGTCACAATTGTCACAAAAAACAAACAACCCACCCACCACTCTAGGTGTGACAATTTTTGAATGGCCCCTATTCCATTGGCTAATCGCAAGCAAAAAGGACCAATAGTAAGCATCCGTCTTGGCACGAAGCCAAGATCAAAGGATTTGAGTGATTATATCTACTGCATGGTGGTCCTTACGCCTTAATATATTGTAAACAAGATGCGAATTGCATGAAGAAAGATTAAAACGTTTGAAAAAACCCATAGATAACTTTTCGCGGCTGGACCTCGACGTGTCCCAATTTATAGAGTCGATCGAGCATTTCTGTCACACTCGCGAAATTTTGTTAATCGCTTTTTACGAATCTGACTGCTCTATGCTGGACCATCTCGATATCCTGAATATGAACCATCTAGCGAAGGTTCCAAATAGGAGTGCAATATTCCAACATAGGGCGAACCGGAGTTGTGTAGCCACTAAATTCCGCTACATGTCCGCACATTCTCGAAATACGCGTTGAATGGATTTAAAGCGTTGTTTCGCCGCACCAACAATGTTTGTGAAATGGTGATTCCAAGAGAGGTTTTTGGTAATATAAACCAGCAGATACTTGACACCATCTGGAAAATTCTCGAAGTTACGAAAACACTACATGAATTATTAAATAAATTTGAATTTTTATACCACCAAAGCGATGAGACCACATTTATGTATTCAACGAATAGACAAGCAATTATAAAAAATAACAAGTTTTTGGTGCCTTCACCTGAAGCTTTTTTATGTCAATTATCGTAAAAATTAGTTATAATAAATGAAGTTTCATCGAAGTGCTTGTGGCGATTTCATTTCAGATACATGTATTTGACAGCGATCGAAGTAATTAAACATTGATAATGAAGCAAGTAGGGTCATTGAGTGGCCACTCTGATGGGAACATGTATGCCCAATCATCAAACAGATAAAAAAAAACCTAACGCTTTTTCACTGCCCTTTATAACGTGAAGGTGGTGAGCTCTATTTTAACTACACATACTTTCAATAACCTTCAAAATGATTAACCACAAACAACAAACAGGTTGTCATCACGTAAGAAATGGGTAATTTTTTCAATGTTTCTATCTGACCTTTTCATCAGATTTCAGAGAATCCACTTTGCATCGCGAGTGCAATGTCAATTGAGTGGGCTGAAAATTGTTACACCAAAGTCGTGTTGAGCAAAAATATAAAAAAACAAACCAAAACAACAACATAAGAGTTGCATATACAAAGCAAAAACACGGTTTCCGTTTCCGTTGAGCTTCTGTGACATGAGTTCATTGGTATCTAAACAAATAGTATTTCTATTTTTGATCTATATATTACAATATTGAATCAAAATCCAATTTGAATGAAGTGCATATTTTTTTTTAGAAAGAGAAATCCTGGGGATAGATATCCCACGAAATTCAAAAAATTTTAAAAATTTTAAACCAAATCGGCAAATTATGAAAGATGAATTGCATTTTTGTATTAAAAGTGTGATTTTTCTGCTATTTAATGGAATTTTTTAGCATTATTAGTGCGAATTTAAAGGTAAAAATGCAATTTTTCTGTTTTGAAAATTCTTTTTCTATTTTTATGTTTTGAAATTTCTGTTTTTCGTTGTTATAACAATTCCATTTGTCTGTTTTAATCATTCTTTTTTTTCTGTTGTTAAAATTCTATTTTTCTGTTTTAACAATTATTTTTGTCTGTTTTAAAAATTTTATTTTGCTGTTTTAAAAATTCTATATTTTCATTTCAAAATTCCATTTTTCTGTTTTGAAAATTTATTTTTTTGTTTTGAAAATTCTATTTTTTGTTTTAACAATTCTATTTTTCTGTTTTAAAAATTCCATTTTTCTGTTTTAAAAATTCCATTTTTCTGTTTTAAAATTCCGTTTTTCTGTTTTAAATTTCCATTTTTTTGTTTTAAAAATTCCATTTTTATGTTTTAAAAACATTTTCTGCAATAAAAACTTTTTCGAAGCTATATCCAGGACACAATGAATTTATCGAACTCAGTTGAAGCCATTTTAATATTTTAAGTACTTTGTTGACAAAAAACATCGTCATTTGACGACAATAAAGTTTCTTACTAATGGCACATATTATAGCGAAACAATTAAGTAACTTTTATTCTAACTTCCGAAAGGGGTCATGTCTCGCAGTTCCTGAACATTATAAATATGATGAGGGTCAACACAGGTCAAAGGCGTCCATGCGTTGAAAAAAACGATGTGTGAGGGTGGAATTGAATGAAAAATCAAAATAAACGTGAAAATTTAACTCATTTTACTTTGTAAAAAAAAACATTTGGTCGTCACTGAACCATCTTCAAAAAAAACATAAAAATGAGACTCCCATTTTTGCTAAATTTTCGCTAAAAACAAAACTTTTTAGTGTTGGATTCTCTTTTTATACATGTCATTAATGACAAGTTGCTCCATCAGCAGATAAAACACAAGTTAAGTTTATTCTTGTGTAACATTGCATGTGGGTTAAAACCATTTAAATAAAAAATATTCTGGAAATTCTTTTTAAATTAACAATGACAATCTAAAACGATTTCCAATTAAATCAAATTTATAAAATAAAAAATCTGCATTCTACAGGTACATAACAACACCATTTTTTATGCCAAATTTTTACTAAAAATCTGTACATTTGTGGATTAAGTATTAATGAAATTGCATGAATTTGCAACTCTGTAAAGGATGTGACTAAACCCGCTGCTTTCGCGACAATTAAATATTGCGATAAAAACTCAACTCAAAACCGCATCGAATAATTATGTTTGTTAAATCGAAACAAGATCGCCAAAAACTAAATTTGATTCAATTTGATTTAAAACTAAATTTGATTAAATTTGATTTAAAACTAAATTTGATTAAATTTGATCCAAAACTGTATTTGATTGAATTTTTATTAAAGTCAAGTACATTTGGGACTGGGAACACATTTATTCGAGTGTCCATTTCCCTTTCACTGAACTTTAAAACTCAATTAAACAGAAAATTCACAAAAATTGTTGGTGCTGCGAATGAACGCCTTAGATTCATTCAATGCATATTTCAAGAATATGCGGGGAAATGTAGTGAAAACTGTCTACGCAACTCCAGTTCGCCCTATGTTGGAATATTGCGCTCCTATTTGGAACCCTCACAGGATGGTTCATATTCAGGATATAGAGATGGTCCAGCGTAGGGCAGCCAGACTTGTTCAGGACGATTACCAACATTCCGCGAGTGTGACAGAAATACTCCACTCTCTAAATTTGAACACCTTGAGGACCAGACTCCAAAAGTTATCTATGGGGTTATTCAAACGTTTTAATCTTTCTCATAATTTAAATATATATATTAACGCCTAAAAACCACTCTAGGAGTAGACATAATCACTCTAATCTTTTGACCTTGGCTTCGTGCCAAGAAGGATACTTCCTATTGGTCCTTTTTCTTAAGCGCTATTAGACAATGGAACAGCCTTCTTGGCAAATGTCCAAATTTAGTAAAAATTCAATCTAACAATGATAATTAAGTCGCTATTGACATAAGAGCATTCTCCTGAAATTGGGTATGGCCCCTCTTGCCATATGGCATTTATTTGCTGACTGTAGGGTACTGAGTTGAAATTTAAGTTGGAATTTACAATAATAAAGTACAAGGAAACTGCAAGAAATCTATTCCATCGCAAGTACGTCATTCGTTAGAAAGACATTTTAGTTAATAGAGATACGAATGCGGTATTTGTGGCAATGTGTACAGTTATCCCGTAAACATTGTCAATTTTATCTGGTTCACTGACCCTTTCATAAATTTTTATTAATACATCTGAAATTTGTTTCTTTTCTCGCTAACCCGTACAATCATTTAGAAATCACACTCCGTATCGCACGAATTTGTCGTACAATGTTATATTTTCTATAAAAATTTCATTTGAGAAGGAAAATGTTTCATGATGGTACCCTGAGAATACACATTTTATTCATTTCCGACAATATTGGAGATTTGAAATTTATTACTCGAAGGCATATGATTTGTGAATACTAGTTTCATAGTTTATAAAGTTGCCTCGCAAAACATGTTATAAATGGCTTAAAATTGCAGAAATTCTTATAAAGCGTAACCACGTGTTATAAGATAAAATCAAGTCTATATAGCATAGAAAATATATTGGTTGAAACTACTACACAGGTGTCCAGAAATCAGGTTTCTGTAAACGTGTGCGATGTGATCATATTATTTATATTATATATTAACAATTTTCCGCTTTATCGTATCAATGACATGTTATTTCCTCAACTTTATCACAATGGAGTTTCCGTTTAGGTGTTATTAACATTCTAGTAATAATTGTACACGATTTAATAGCTGATTAAGTATTGGGTAAGCAATGGCATTTCAAATTTTGATATCCAGCCCTCATTAAAATTAAATATATGATTGAAAGCAGTTGAATGAATGAAAAATTCTTATCACATATCATCACTTAACTCTTGAATTTCCTGCGTTGATCATTTTCCCCCCCTTCTTTTGCTTCTTATTTCAAATTGCTTAGTTGAAAATTTCGTGAAAAGAATAAGAAGTTGTTTATTTAAATAAGAATTACCCATTGCATTTACTTTGCATATCAACGTCAAAAACATTAAAATTAATTCAGTTAAGGGTCATTTGAAAAAGCTCGCCATGCACCGGTTTAAAAAAAAAGCCAGTTTTTCTTTAAGGAATTTTTAAGAAAATCTGACAACACAACTTGGGTTAAATAATAACGACATATCGTTATTCCTTCTGTTGTATGTACTGAAAAATCGTTTTCAGTCCAGGGGTTCTTGCGGGTTACCACCTGTACGTAGTAGTACAAGAAACCTGCAGGATTTATTGCTTTCAAAAATTAATACTGTCGTGGTGAATACATGAAGTTATTCTTTTTCACTACCATGAAAAATATGGGGGAAGGTGAGATCAATAAAATGAACAATTCGTTTAAAGCAGGTGGTGAAACTTGTATTTTTACGCGAATTTCTTGTCGAAAGGGACCTTGTCTTACGAGAGAAAAAAATCTAGAAATGCAAAGTCATTTTGTTGAAATTTCTTATTATAACTAGGTTTACACCAACGATTGCACGGACCAAAAGCATTAAACACAGAAATATGAAAACATGAAACACGGAGCAAAAGCAGAAAACATGAAACATGAAACACTGAGAACAAGCAGAAAACACGGAAACCTAAAACCTGAAAACATGAAACACGAAACATAAAAACATGAAACACGGATCGAAAGAGGGGAAAACGAAACGAAAACATGATACACGGCCGGAGCAAAAGCAGAAAACACGAAATATGAAAACATGAAACTCTGAGCAAGAGCAGAAAACACGGAAACATGAAAACATGAAACACGGAACAAAAGCATAAAACACAGAAACATGAAAACATGAAACACGAAAACATGAAACATGGAGCAAAAGCAGGAAACATGAAACATGAAACACTGAGAAAAACCAGAAAACATGGAAACTCGAAACATGAAACAATAAGGGAGCGAAAGCAAAAAAACACGAAACATAAAAACATGAAACATGGAAACACGAAACATGAAAACACGAAACATGAAAACATGAAACATGAAAACACTGAGAAAAAGCAGAAAACACGGAAACTCGTAACATGAAAACATGAAACACTAAGCAAAACATGGAAACACGAAACATAAAAACATGAAAAACGGAGTGAACACCATGTATTGGAAAACCTTGCTTTTGCTCCGTGCTTTCGTTGGTGTAGATGGAGCAAACGAAAGTTTTCGAATGCATGTTTTTGAAAAAAAGTTTCCTTACCAAGTCTCCGTCCCAAGGTCTACACAAAATTCAAGGTTTTTTTGCTTTCAAAAGCATGCTTTGAAAAATATTTTGCGGATAATCCAAGAGGTGGTCCGGATCAAAGGAAACAAATGTTCGCACTTGTACTTTGCTTTTTAATGTTTCGTGTTTCATGGTTTCGTGTTTTCGACAATGTTCCCACTTTGTTGCGCTTGCACCAAGGATGTACTCAGCCGGCGGCTTAATTTGCAGCCGGTGTGCAGACGAAGTTCAAGCGTACACGTATGGCGACTCTCGAACCACGCAACCACGTACGCCCCACTTTTCGTTTTAGGGTCACTTGCAATAACATCAAAGTCTGGCCCCATTGGCTGTTTCATGTTTCGTGTTTCATGGTTTCATGTTTTGCGCTTGCACCAAGGATGTACTCGGCCGGCGGCTTAATTTGCAGCCGATGTGCAGACGAACTTCGAGCGAACACTTGTGGTGACTCTCGTACCTGAATAAGTCTCGCAACCATGTAGGCCCAACTTTTCGCTTTAGGGTTTCTGGCAATGACATCAAAGTCTGCCCCCATTGGCTGTTTCATGTTACGTGTTTCATGGTTTCATGTTTTGCGCTTGCACCAAGGATGTACTCAGCCGGCGGCTTATTTTCCCTAAACTTAAGCTACTTGTCCAAATTTAAGCTTAATCGTTTTTTATAAAAAAAAAACTGTTGGATGAAAAGGTTGGATGAAAATGTATTTCAATGTTTCCAAGTTAAAAGTCAGAATAAAAGAAATCCCATTTCGAATGTCCCCTGCATGAAAAATTCATTTGATGGCTGAAGAGTGCCATGGAAAGAGGAAGTCGTAGGTTAGTAATTACCACGAAAATGAATAAATCCATTAAATCAAGTTTAAGTAGTAAGCGACCATAGTTTCGACTACGATTAGTAATGAACTTGAACTTGAAAATTAGCATTCTAGAGAGCAAAGATGGCGACGATAATATGCTAATGAACTAAGAAGTGTGGCGCTCTTCCAGTCAGGTCAATTTGAGGATTTACGCATGACTGAAGTGTGATATGAACGTGTATCATACAGGATAACATGAATTTACATCAATAATCCTCAGTGCTATGTTGGGTATTCAATTAGTTAGCAGAGAAAAAATATTTCAACCACAATTGCGTGGAATTTCAAATGAAAGTGCATGTGGGCATACAAATTTACCAGATGAATGCCGCGATTCGTGGAAATTGGAGGAAATAAACATGTTATGATCAGCATAACTTGTTGTAATCATAAATGTTTAAGACTGCTTAAATGTAGTATTGAAAATTTTCAGATTGTTTGAGCATTTTTAGGAACTTTCAGATTTTTTGAGCATTTGTTATGAATTTTCAGATTGCTTGAGCATTTTTTCGCATATTTTCAGATTGCTTGAGCATTTTTCATGAATTTTTAGATTGTCTGAGCATTTTTTATGAATTTTCAAATTGCGTGAACATTTTTCATGAAATTTCATATTTTTTGATCATTTGTTATGAATTTTCCGATTGTTTTAACATTTTTCATGAATTTTTAGATTATTTGAGCATTTTTTATGAATTTTCAGATTGTTTGAGCATTTTTCACGAATTTTCAAATTGCGTGAACATTTTTCATGAAATTTCATATTTTTAGATCATTTGTTATGAATTTTTCGATTGCTTTAACATTTTTCATGAATTTTTAGATTATTTGAGCATTTTTTATGAATTTTCAGATTATTTGAGCATTTTTCATGAATTTTCAGTATTTGAGCATTTTTCATGCATTTATAGATTATTGGAGCATTTTTCATGAATTTTCAGTATTTGAGCATTTTTCATGAACTTTCAGATTGACTGAGCATTTTTTTTTATGAATTTTCAGATTGTTTGAGCATTTTTCATGAATTTTTAAATTGCTTGAACATTTTTTTATGAAATTTCAGATTGCTTTAACATTTTTCATGAAAGTTCAGATTTTTGAACATTTTTCATGAATTTTCAGTATTTGAGCATTTTTCATGAACTTTCAGATTGACTGAGCATTTTTTTTTTTTTATGAATTTTCAGATTGTTTGAGCATTTTTCACGAATTTTCAGATTGCCTGAGCATCTTTTATGAATTTTCAGATTGTTTGAGCATTTTTCACGAAGTTTCAAATTGCCTGAACATTTTTCATGAAACTTCAGATTTTTTTGATCATTTTGATGAATTTTCAGATTGTTTTAACATTTTTCTTGCATTTTCAGATGCATTTTTCATGAATTTTCAGATTATTTGAGCATTTACTAAACTATTTTTTAATTTTCTTTTGAAAAGCTAAAGTGGAAGTTTGTAAAGTTTGACCAAAAAATCAGGAACCCGACTTGAAATGGGGACAAATCACCAAAAAGTAGAAGATAAATTTCTTTATAAATCGATGACGACGACATATTTCCTTTCCTCGAGTATTATAACCCGCGTTTAGCTTCATTGACCTCTACCTGTGTTCATGATACCCAACTAGCTCAATTAAGCCTTGTCTAATGAATTATGAACAGTAGACTATTATATAAAATCGGCTACACCATACACAGCACGACAATGTAATTTTTAAAAAGCACTTGAGCAAAAAAATTAGCAAAAAAATGGCTAAAAGTGATTTTAATTTAGATTTCATTTTTCCTAGCATGTTCATAAAGTTCATACAGAGTTGAATTCTCACGTTAATTTAAATGCCTGTTTTTTGGGCCATTTTATTTATATTTTGCAAAACCGACGCAGGAAGAAATCGCACGACGCGCACGATGAAGGACGGACCGACGGTTAATTTAGTGACAATTGGTTTTCTTTCAAATTATCCACCCTTGGTAATTTTTGTGGTCCTCATATATGCCCACATGAGAAAAAAACTAAAAAAAATAACCTCATATAATGTAGAAAAAAAATTATATAACCATACACATGGGCGCCATCTTTTTTTTTTAAAGATGGCCGTCAAAATATTAAAGACCTATGTTTAAACCTACAGGTGCTAATGTAGAGGCAGCGACTAATTGCTGACGATTGTCGGAGTCTTTGATGAAAAACGAGGCTACCACCAGGGGGAAAATGAAGGTTAATGAAAAATGTCGAATCTGCACAACTTCATAGAAATTATTTAAAAACATGAATGATACAAAAAACGAAACATGTAGAGGGGAAAAAAATTAGCAGGTGAAAGGGAGTGAAAAAGAAAGTTTTCTCAGAAGTTTAATAGCACATTATACAATGAAGCAGATTATATGTAACCCCAGAATCTGTGACTTTTATGTACATTATTTTCTTTCGTAAGCATTGTAGTGAGTTTATAGACGAATATAAATGCACTTTCATCTTTTCAAGGGTGCAAATGGCGTGCCACTTTAGTTCATAAATAATCGGTTAAAATTAAAGAGATTCCCATAATGTAAAATCTTCTTTAGTTGTATATAAGTTTATCGTACCTTGCATGGTACGGAGATGTACGTGAAGTAGTAGTCGGTTTTAACTAAATATGGTAAACTGGGCGTAGTTTTAAAATATACAAATTTGTAAATTTCCCTGGAATCTTTGAAAAATGTTCAAACCAATAGTATAATAATTAAATATGCAATTTTTCGTACAATATACATCTTACACATTTGTTACCGTTATAATATAGTAGTATCGAAAATCTGGAATTATTCAAATTGTAAATGTAGTCCTAATTAAGTTTCCCTATAAACTTGGGTAGTAATTAAGTAAATGTATGTACACCCATACCTCGCTTTACGACCTAGATACGTTCTAGAATAGTTGGCCGTAAAGCGAAAAGTTGTATATCAAATCAATTTCTCCTGCATCGTGATTTTCATTTTATTCCCTTCTTAACTGAAGTGAAACCCATACATTGTTTTATTGTTAAACAATTCCGACCTTGTTTGTGCAAATTGGGGTAACTTATCACATTACAGCTGTATAACGAAGAATTGTAGGCCGTAAATCGTAAAGTGTCATTATTAAAAGCGGCTGTATAGCGAGGTATAGGTGTACCGTATTTAGTGGCAGACTGGCTAGGGTCCTGTCAACAAGTTCGTTGGTTATAGGGCCCCTGTAAATATTTCGGCCATCAGCTCCAGGTAATGCTAGCACCCCTCCAAATTGAGGGACTGGTTCTAAACTGGTTAGTTTACCAAACTCCTCATCACTGACATAAAGCACTAATGGATCATTCCCTGGTGCAGGTGACTCATACACATATTGTTCTAGTAGAGGTGTTTCATCACAATCCACATGCAGATAGTCTCTTCTTCTTGAGGTACACCTCACCCTAATAGTATCAAAAGTCTGAATTATTTAAATTGTAATTAAGTAAATATAGGTACTGCATTTAGTGGCAGACTGGCCAAGGTGTCAGCATTGGCAATAGGTCCCCTATAAATATTTTATCATTTACTTAATTAAAATTGTATAAAAAATAATTTTAAAAAATTAAATTTCAACCACCAGTCTTTACATTTAGAATTTTTTGTATTCTATTGTCATGTAAAATACACGTATACTGAAATTACTTTCGCAGAAATTATTTTGCAGAAATTTCAATTATACCTTTATTCCACTATCTCATGTTTTTTTCAAAATCGCATTTATTTATTATTAAAATTAAATGACAGATTATTTTTTGGATAGGCCAGCTTTCACCACCAACAAAAAATCTTTAATAAGAAAATATATAAACTTCTTATATCTTTCTGGATATTTAACAAATATTTTATTATACCTCGTTTTTAGAATTAATATATGGGGGAAACAGGGCGTCTAGAATCAATGAATTTTTATTAAATTTATTTAAATAAAATTATAGCACAATAAAATATCTACTTAACATTCATACGACTACAAATTCAATTTGTCTGGAATCTTTAATGAGAAATCCATTACCATAACTATTAAACTATGACCCCCTAATTTTGAAACATAAATTTCTAATTAAAAAAACCACCACACACCGAACTTTTGGTACTTGAAGGAGAGCTTAATATTCCGTCTATTAATTCACGATTAATGTCACACTTTATTAATTCAAAACAGCTTTGGTTTGTACTACAAGTATCACTAGTGTAATGACCTGTATTTTCTTGGGTGAATTCTGCTCCAGATTAAGCCCCAAGATTTAGATAATGGAAGGGTGGGTCATATTTGAATGGCATGATGTCATGTACCACATTCCTGGGTCACTTAAAAATTATAATAACTCGAAATATGATGAGAGCGACATCTATAGCCACCAATATGCCAAACCTGTCTGTTTTCAATCAATCAGCTGTCTTGGCCAAGTTTTTTATCCCCTCTTTTCAAATGCATTTTAAGATTCTGGGATTTCAAGACATGAGGGAGGTGACTTGTAAGAAAAGCTCAAGATTTAACCTTTATGCCACTGATAACTGATAAGTTGCATTTCTATAACAGAAAAATCACACTGCATAAGACAAAAAAGAAAAGACTGCGACATTTAAGCAACCCCCCCCCCCCCCTCCAGTTCACCCTTGAAAACTTTAGTATTTTTTATTTAATGTCAAGCCACTAAATTGAATCACCTCTTTGTGACTGAGGTACAAAGGAGTCTGAGGAGTCTGGGCCTAGGTCGCCCATCTGGAGTCGCTGGAGATGCCGCCAAAAAGTTCCATGCCCTATCGGAGCGCTCGAGAGGAAGCAACTTGTCGACATCCTCACACTCTCCAGTGCTGGAAGGCCAGGGGACCTTGATATTGTTGTTGTTGGTGGTGGTGGGAGTTTAAGTGCCCAAAGGCAACTAAGGCTAAAAAGGGCCCAACAATTTACAGGTTGATCCAGAACAGGAGATAATG
Organism: Julus scanicus; assembly: GCA_034698625.1. Classification (NCBI taxonomy): domain Eukaryota; kingdom Metazoa; phylum Arthropoda; class Diplopoda; order Julida; family Julidae; genus Julus; species Julus scanicus. The sequence goes on along the minus strand of JAQGBW010000898.1, from coordinate 314 downwards.
GATCAACCGGTGGAGACAATGATTGCATATTGCAGAAAGACGCAAGACAGAGAGGACCATGGACAGGCTGGCACCCAGCTGAGTTGGCACTGGACAGTGAAGGGCAAACGAATAAGGGAAAAATGATTAGGCAGTGGCATGATGATGGCGACAGAGGTTAGAGTGCAGACAAAGGGTGAGATAGTGGAGAGTGCGACCTTGCTGTTTTGTGTAAAGGGGTGATCCATAAATTATGTTACACTTTTTTGCCTCTTTTTAAACACCCCCCCCCCACCCCTTTGTCACAATTGTCACAAATTTTACTACACCCCATC
>JAQGBW010000897.1:0-32160 GCA_034698625.1 Julus scanicus | reverse complement strand
CCCCCAAGGGCTAAACCAATCGATATACACAGCTGCCATCCGAGACTATATATTGTATAAATCTAATGGACAGCTTCGTTTTATTTAGCCCCTGTTATATATATAAGGACCCTCGGGGGTCCTCGTTTACTTATAATGCGCTTATTGAGAATTGTATTACCGAATAAATGCCCATTCCTTCCTGTCTCCCATGATGTTCATGGGGCAATTTATACGCGCATTAACAAAGGCACCTCGAAAATACACGACAATATGTCCATCCGCAAAATCTTGCCTTTTGTATACATGGTCCGATTAACCGGAATCATGCAGTGTTAATGGTGGTGTAATTGCACGAGTACACGTTGAATAAGTTCAAGTAACGAGTAAAAAAGTACAGACTGTATTTCTGCGAGACATTTGTTTTATAAGTCATTCATGTTTTCGTTGATATATTGGCTCTTATAAAGATCTATAGAAATAATAATTAAAAATCAATAGGTGGCTTACTCGTTTAAGCGTTTATTTAATTAACGAGCCTGTTTGTATACAATTCACTCAGCAATGGTTTTAATTTATCTGTAATCATTTTCAATTAATCGATGCATTCGTAATTCTACTTTTGTATAATAAGGAGCAACTGTTATTTTTGCAGCTGCTTTTTTGTTTACGAGTTAACATGGATAACCTGAAGAATATATAATCGACAACATATCGTTAAATTTAGTAAACAGTCCGTTAATAGGGGACCACACGCGTGCGCATGCGGATTTAATGAACAACTGTATACTTAAAAAATATATATATACCCAAACGAACTTTTCACTTGGGAAGTTGGGCCCCCTGTGAAAAATATGCTTTTAGACAGGTTCATTCATGCACGGGATACCAAACCGGGACCAGTACCTTTTTATGCATTTAGAAAGGTTATTCATTTATACAGCTTGCATTTATACATGTTCTATACTGTACCTATGACCCACACATGGCTATTACATCAATTTACACGTACATATGTAAGTTTTTCATCCGAGTAACCAATCTAATCTAATCGTGCGAATATTAATATTGGAAACATTCAACGCATAAAATGATGGTCCCAAACAAAGGACCAACTTCTAGGTTCTAAACAATGTGTTTTTAAAACATGTTGAAGGGTTTGTAAAGAACTAAAGAGGTTTTCAAATAGGAGGTCAGTAAGTGATTTCTATATGTTTAGAAATTTCCATTTGAATAAAATATTTGTTATTAAAAGTTTATTTTTTAATTAAGACGAGCTAAAAGTGATTTGTAATTCATCAGAAGCGCGTTTCTGCTAGCAGTGGTTTAATTATAAATTCAATTATAAAAGAGTAATCCAATAAAGCAATCATTTCCTCATTTCCCACGCCATTTTCACAGAAGACTCGTTAGAAGCTCGGGTGGAAATATAATTAAACTATATGATAAATCCGAATAATTTAATTGAATTTCTAAGTCAAAGAGTATTTTAATTGCGCGCTCATGCAATCTCTAGCTCCTTACATAATTATTATTTGCGACGTCGAAGGACTTTTTTTTCTCTCCCTCCCCCCTTTTTTAATTTTTTCCCCATTTTTTTATATAATGTGATGAGAGAATGAATTATTGTAGACTTAATTTCGCAATTGCCGATGAATTTCTTTTGAATTCATACTGCTTTTATTTATTTTTTTGGCACTTCTATAAAGAGTTGTCTTATTTCTTATTACTCAACGAACCGAATCAATCTCAGTCGCCTTGTTGATATTTTTACAATATATAAGAAGAAACATTCGCAAAAAAAGAGAGTTATTCAATCGCTCGAAATCTGAATTAGTCTTATTCAAATGTTTTAATCTGTGTATTGTTTTGATCATCAAGTCGATTTTCTAGTCTCTCATGCAGGTATATGAGAACAGACAAATTGCATGTCTTTCATGGGATAAAACACTAGACATTTACCATAATAATAATAATAATAATAATAATAATAATAATAATAATAATACCGTGACTATACAAGGTGCCAGTGGCGGCTCATGTATAGGCACCGTGGAACTGCAGCACCCCCTATCACTTGATATTGAGTGTTTTTTTCTTTAATTCTTTCTAATTTAATTTATTTAATGAATTCTTTAGCAATTCCCCAGTTATTGAAAAAATCTTTGTATGGAACTGTGGTACTGCAGGTATATGGAACTGCAGGTGGCAGCATGAGAATGCAAATTAATGGGCATTTTTCAAAATTGTTTATTAATTTTTAAAAAATCTACCAGCTCAAAGTGAACAACGAAAAAGCGATATACCATTGCTGATTTATCAAGCTATTTTAAACAATTTTTATTTTTATTTAATCTCTTTTTGTTTGGCTGTAATTGTGTTTTAAAATTTCACCCATTGAAAGTGGTAGGGTTATGATTCACCTTAAATTAAGACTTGTTTCTACAGTATAGGAAGCTGCACGCCAGGCTGAGAGGGAGAGAGAGCACTGTCGCTCCTGCAGTGCCTACCCTGGTGTGCTGAAAATCAGCACCCCCACTAATAGTAGGTACATTCGCCACTGAAAGGTACCACATTTTGTGATGCATTTTTTGTGTACCTAAAGCAGTCTCCACTGAAGGAAACATTGTTGAGGAATGAAGAGTAGTTTAATTTCAATTATTTTTCTTAGTTTAGAATTAAGAAAATATTTTCCACACCGTGCGCAATATTCACAATATATAGTGTAAAGTAAATTTGTGAATAAACTTTGTCACGTTTTATGATTTGTGAATAATTAAAAAAATAAAAAGGTGAAAAATGTCCCATTCCATACACACTCTCCTCTATGATGTACCGTATTTTACGGACTATAAGACGAACCTTAATTTTTAAGCAATTTTTTTTAAAAATGAGCGTCTTATAGTCATAGTATAAGACGCACCTGAATTTTGGAGGCAATTTTTTGAAGAAAAAAGTGTCTTATATGTATATATATATATATAGTCTATAAAATAGGGTATACATACCAATATGATAGAGAGAACTATATATGCAGTAGAAACTGTCTAAAAGCATATGCATTTAGACAGGTTCATTTATACATATGGGTCCCAATTCGGGACCGGCACATTTTATTCTTTTAGAGAGATTTTTCATTCTTACAGGATGCATTTAGACAGGTTCTACTGTATATAGCTCGTTTTTACAAGGTTCCATATTGAACCGTTTGAAAAACTTTGGGACCCTTAATGGAACATTTTCAATCCTCCATGTTTAATACTGTAATAGCTGAGATCTTTCTCGAGGTCCATGACCTGTAGCAACGAGGTGTATGAAAGTAGGGTAATGAAGTAAATTACAGTAAGGGCCATTCAAAAAGAACCTACCCCATATTACCCATAACCCCCCTCATAGACTTCCTTAATTTTTGTGAAAAGTAGGGTGTCCAGAAAATTTGTTCAGCCATTATTGGTTGTCCAGAATGTCTGTCCACCGCAGACCTTCTCTCTCGAGGACGTCCTTTTTGAATGGCCCCTAAGATTGGGCTACTAGTTGATATTAACTGCTTTCAAAGGACTGTCACTCTATAGATGGTAAAAACAGGGGTTGTGTGCGGCACAGTTGCTCCAGGAGAGCTGGTCACTGAAGAGAGATTCATTGAGGGGGCCCCAATTCGTTCCACACCTTTAAGGCCCGCGGGGAGACGAAAATTGAACGGGCTTTTAACGACTAATTGCACCATTGTTAGTGGCGAAGAAAAACCCTTAACGGCCGATGTCATGCCCTATAATACTTTGGCGCTTTTGGAAATGGGGCACACACACAAAAAAAACAGAAAAAATGGCGCTGGCAGTCAGTCAGTCAATAGTCCCCTATGTGTCGCCATCGCTGCTTTTCAACATTTTCTTACCATGGTATTTAAAGCGTTGAATGAGCTTTAAACGTTCTTTTAAGTGACCGTTTCCTAAATTTATTTATTGGCCACTGGCGGGAATGGGGGCGCTGTCTGCGTGCATACTCGTTAACGTCTCACCGTGGCTTTACAACTTTAGGAATTAACAATGAACGTAAATTTCGACCCTTCTTACAGCTGTTTTCGTCGGTTACATTAGGGCGACCAAAGATAAAGACACCATCTCGGTTCAGCGCCCTCTAGTGGCGTACGAGCCTTTATCGTGACACGGTGGCGCCCCTTTTACTCCAGACACGGTCCTTGTCTGATTCACTTTTGCTGTCTGGCAAACTGTTTTGGGGTAGAAGGGAGCGGCCATGTTGGAAATGTTATGTTAAAAGCCCTAACTTTAGAAATGTCGGTGCTGATCAGGTAGTGTTAGCTACATTCTATGACACGTTAAAGACTCATACGCCACTAGAGGGGCTGAGCGTCAATAGGGCAATAACATGTGGTTTTTTACTACATATTAATGCTATGATTAAGGCCCAAACGCCACTAGAGGGGGCTGAAGATGAATAGGGCTAACATGTACATTTTTAAGTATATTTTCTTACCATGTTAAATGCTCATACACCACCAGAGGGAACTGAACTTGAAAAAGACTAATATGAAGAGTTGTAACTACATGTTCTTGCCACGATAAATGTCCATACACCACCAGAGGGTGCTGAACGTGATTGTGGGCTAACGTGTTGAGTTTCAACTAGTACATGCTCATGCCACGTTAAAGACTCATACGCCAGCAGAGGGTGCTGAAAGTGAATGAGACTAATATGAAGAGTTTTGGTGACATGTCCATGCCATGATAAAGACTCATACGCCACTAGAGGGTGCTGAACGTCAATAGGGCAGACATGTAGATTTTTAGCTACATTTCCATGCCACGTTAAAGGCTCATACGCCACCAGAGGGTGCTGGACATGAGTAGGACCATAACATGTAGAGTTTTAACTCTACATGCTAATGCCACGTTAAAGGCCCATACGCCACTAGAGGGTGCTGAACGTGAATAGAGCTAACTTGGAAATTAAATTTCTGTCCTGAACCCATGAATAGTTTATCTCCACATTAAAAATATGCCGAAAAAGTGTTTGAGGATCTGGAAACCACCTTCGTAATTAAAGAGATGTAAACCCTTAAAAAATCAACGATTTGACCTTTAATGAACGAGAGATGGTTAGCCGTAGAGTGGCACATGGTCATTCGTTGGTCAGTTTTTGGCCGATTTGACCAGAGGGCGCCTAAGGTCAATTTCTAGACGCGAGTGTTTACTTAGTCGCGACCGCCTCGAGACAATGGCTGTGGTTTTTTTATGCATAATCAAGGACGGGGAAAATTGAGTGAAAAAGTAAGTTTAACGTCAAATTGGAGGGTTTTGTTCATTTCATCTAGAGCTGATTATGTCTTAAATGGTTTAGTGTGGCTAGTAAAAGTGCTGGAAAAATTACAAGGATTCCAAAGCTCCTTACATTTTCAAGGACCCTTCGCACGACTAATTGCGTAATATTTGTCTAACATTTTAGGTTTTTGTCTGGGGAATTAAGTCTTTATTTTGTAGGGTTATTTTTATGAAGGATTGCCCTGATTAATACAGATTTGCACGGACCGGAAGTTCCAGCATATTTTCTGGAAAATTCGAGAATTAGGTTCGAAACTCGTGTTTAAAACACCATGTATTTCAGGCATGAGACATTCAAGTACATTTCTCAATTTTCAAAGCTGAAGGACACCCTGTAATTGGGGAATTCCGATTAGGGGCCATTCAAAAAGGACGTCCTCAAGAGGGGGTATAGGGAGGGGGGGGGAGTGGTCTGGTATACGGTATATGGACACTATGTGAAGGGGGAGGGAAAGGAGTGGGGAACGTCCACTAATGATGGCATTTTTCAGTTTTTGAATTTTCATTTTAATTGAGTTTTAAGGGTCAGTGAAAAACAAAATGGACACTGGAAGAAATGTGTCCCCAGTCACTAATATGCTTGAATTTTTCAAATTTCGGGAAAGTAGGGAATTATGCTTAACTTTATGTTGAACACCAGTTTGATGCTGGAATCTCCCTTCAAGGTCAGGAAATTCAGAAAAATCTGGGGGGAAAAAAAGAACAAGGTCGTGGAATTATTAAAAAATGGTGCTTGGAAATTTATAAAATGGACCGTTGTATGTTCCAACACATTTTCTGGACACCCTACTTTTTAAAGAATATTAAGGACCTCTATGAGGGGGAGGGGGTTGAGGAAGGGGGTCTGGGGCTGAAATGGATAAAATGGGCACCATGTGGACAGGGAGTAGAAGGGATGGGGGAGAGGTAGCTAGATTTTTGAAGGAATTTCAGGGTCGTCATTTTTGAATGACCCCTTAATGCAAAATTTCTCGGCACGAATGGATAGAGAAATTCAAGCATAATTCCCCGACTTTTCCCGAGGTGCTAAAAATTCAATGACAATCAAGTACTCATTTCCTGTTGGCAGGAAATTCAAGCATTATTTAACAACTTTTCTGATTTTCAAGGTGTGATTATGTGGACTTTGAAAAAAACAGACATCCGATGGAATGTTACGTGACATTCCTGTGACATTCCATTCCTGTTACATTCCATTCTTTTTGAAGGTATGTATAGAAAAGCATTACTAGAGAGTGATGATATAAATGGAGTCGTGATCATGTAGACATTTAGTGCAAAATGACCACAAATTGAAATTTTTTCAAGGAATGTATTTTTCTTAGAAAGGGATTGTTTTGTGCAGAACTGTTTTTTTTTGTGGGGGTCTTTAGGCGGTTTTGTAGAAAACGAGGTCAGGAAATGTGATGAAGTTATTTTGACAGGTAAAGTTAAAACGAATGAGGCAAACGGTACTCGATTTTTGCCAAACGCGGCGTAATTTACTTATAATTTCGTTAAACGCTGACATTTTGGCTGAAGTGAGAGGGCGCCTCGTTTTTAGACTTCATTTTGGGCGAAAAGCCAAAGGTTTTTTCTCCCCTTTTTCCAAATGGCCTCAATAAATACACACACACCTTTTAAACGGTGGTTTATTACACGTCCGTATCAACGCCATGCCATGTAATATAAGAACACCTCTTTCTACGTGTAATGTGGTGGTGGTATATTGGTGGGGGGAACTTGAGACGCTTTATGGCCCTCCGAAGGGATTCCCAGGGGGTTCATTCGAGTGCCCATGTTTGTAAGCGAGATGATGCTCGAGCCTTACTTAAACTATTTCCAACAAAAAAAAAACCAAACAAAAATGAAAAACGTAAGAACTAAATGTCGCTAACACAAGTTTAACTTCCCTTCCTGTCAATTCGACGTAGGAGTTACATTCGTAAAATGTCACACCGCGTTAACAACTGGCATTTTGGTGAGAACTTGGGACTTTGTGCCAGTTAATGGAGTGGAAGTGAATTTGGAATACGAGTAACGCCATCTGCTGGTCCGTGATATCAACTGAAATGGGCTACCAAAACAACGGTGTGGAGGACGTGGAGCGTGGCATGTGCCTATTTCCTTCGCTGGAAGACTGTCACAATTGATGAGATGAGCTGAGACTAATAGTATCAATAAATAACCTCTTTGCTGTTGCATTGTGGGTCCTGAATGTAACTCGGTGGAGAGGTGGTTAGGGTTCATAGGGAAGCGGGTGCAGAAAGATAATTTGTACTCTTTGAGTGTTTTGAAATAAATAATAATAATGCCAGACAGGCAGCAAAACGCTTGCCGAGTAGGCGGTGGTCACTTAAGCAATAGGCAAAAGCTACCATATTTTACGGACTATAAGATGCACTTTTTTCTTCAAAAAATTACCTCCAAAATTCAGGTGCGTCTTATACTACTTACTTTCTTTTAAAAAAATTGCTTACAAATTAAGGTGCATCTTATAGTTTGTAGCGTCTTATAGTCCGTAGCGTCTAATAGTCCGTAAAATACGGTAATCTTCTGAGTAGAGTAGTTTGGTAGTGTAGTGCAGTGCAGTGCAGTGCAGGGAGGGAGTAGTACTACCTAGTAGCAGCTTGCGGAGCGAGTGTCCATCAACGGCACTTATACGAGGTCCACACCAACAAAAGCACGGAACAAAAGCAGAAAACACGAAAACATGATTTTACGAGGATGCTTCCAAAAGCAGAGGTGTAAAAACCAACACACAAAGCCAATGGGTGCAGACCTCGGTGTTATTGCCTTGGACCCTTCTGCAAAAGTGGTGCCTACTCGGCCAACGTTGTAGCGAGGTCTATTCAGGCCGGGCGGTAGTTCGCTCAAAGTTCGTCTGCACGTTGGCTGCAAATTAAGCCGGCGGCTGAGTACATGCGCCATGAAGTAGAAACATTTGTTTCCTTTGGTCCCGATCGCCTCTTGGAAGATTGGCAAAATGCTTTTGAAGGCAAAAAAGCTCAAAAGTTTGAGGAAACATTGGGACGCAAACTTTTATCGAAAGCATGTTTTCAAAAACCTTGTCCGATCGGCGAAATACTTTTGAAAGCATAAAAGCATAGAAGTTTGCGGAAACATTGAAACGGAAACTTGGTAAGCAAACTTTTATCGAAAACATACTTTCGAAAACCTTGCTTTTGCTCCGTGCTTTCATCGGTGTGGACTTGTACATCTTTTATGCCACTAAGCTTCAAATATACTGTAGGCCTCATTCAAATTGTCGTAAATTTATCAAATTTTTTCTGAAATTGTAATGGTCTGAAGCATTTCCTGTATAGTATTAACAGATGAGTAAACTCTTATATGTATTTATATCTCAAGTAAAATTTTGACAAATTATTCAGAAAGTGATTTTGATTGCATAAAATTGAGAAAGCTGCAAAATAAAAAATCATCTTAAATCTGTCCATGAAATAAGACGTGAAAAAATGTAACCAGAAATACGAATTAATTATGAAATAGTTGCGAAAGTTTATTTCGTTCCTTGAATATTTGGATAATGCCATCGTCCTGGCAATATCTTAATAGATAGACTTGGCAAACGAACTCACAGTATTGTTATGTTTTCGTTATGCACATGTGCCTGATAACGTTAATGGGATTCTGGATAGAGGAACAAAACCGTTTTTTTTTGGATATGCACATGTACCTGATAATGTGAATATTTTACGAAGAACGTTTTTACTGGTTGATCAAATATAGTCTGCGCATGACGGATGGAAATTTAGCATTATCTCTGTCGTCAACATTGCATGCTAAACTCAATTGAACGCTGAATTTCACCTTTGTACCGAACATGCGTACATGCGGTCAACATTCAACGTTTTTAAACCGTTTCTTGTTTGCTAAATCTCTCTAATTTCCCTAAAAAGTTCCGATACTTGTAGAGATCATTTAAAACCTAATAAATGAAATAATGAAATAAAACACAAGGGCTAAGTGATTAAATAAAAAAGATGTAATATCTTATTTCTTGTATAATAATATACCATGTACAGAACAGCGATATATAAGGTATACACATGACCCGTTGGCCTTTTTTCTAACAGCCAATTAGGAATTAAGAATAATATTATACACTTACAAGGAAGGTGACTTCACGGCAATGTTTTTAGCACCGGCAACACACGATATGCCGAAACAAGTATTTTGGATTTTAAAACAGAATGCATTTTGAACGAGTGACGAAGGACTCGCGAGAATATTATTATGTACAATTTTTGATGAATTTGTTTATAAATAGAGGGAAAAAATGAAAATTATACGCGGGGTCCTTTTTTGTTTTCGGGTATAGATCGAAAAAAAATGAAAATTGATGGGAATCATCGTTGATGTCAAGTTTGGTAAAAATGTCACACAACCCCTCCCTCTATCGAGCGTTCCTGCAGTTCGGTTGAAGGGGCTTCAAACCTGGGTCTTCTTTGGCACAATGTTTGCTTCTCTAGTTTTGGACTATTTTTGCACCAACGCGTTTTTGGCTTTTTTTTTGCCAGTTTCGTGGACACACGTTCATCATGACAGTTTGAAGAACTGTCCGTCCACGTTTGGGTCAACTTCGTAGCAACCAGTTGTTGTTATCCACTCGTGCTGAGCAACTCTGGAAGGTTGAAAACGATATTGCCCAATTTGCGTCGGTCAGTGCTGGTACAATATCCCGTGAGACGCCATATTGGGATGAGAGTGTGTCGTGTATAGACCCGCGTAGGGTGAGATCATGGGGCCCATTTGCTGTCGATGTAAAGCCGTCAGATGGGCATGGGCAGCTGAGTTTGTGGGTAAAAAAGCCGCAGAACCTGCCGGAAGGAATCCAAATGCGGTGGGCAACAATGGCTTGGCGGCCATCTTTAGTTTCTCAAGTTCCGCTTCCTGCAGACGCTTCGCTTTGGCCCTTCGGTTTTGAAACCAGATTTTCACTTGGGTTTCAGTCAGATTTAGAGAACTGGAGAATTCTGCCCTTTCTGCTATCGATAAATATTGTTTGGTCCTGAATTTCCTCTCCAGAGCTAACAACTGCTGGGTTGTAAATGGTGTTCGAGGTTTCCGGTTTGTTTTATGCTTTCTCAGTTGGCACTTCACTGGGGTGGGAATCTTGGATGGTTCACCGGGTTCTGAAAAACACAAAATTAAAATAACATTAATATTTTATAATCACTCATAGGGCACATTTCATGATAGGGCATGGAAATGTGTGTTTTTTAATTGGGCGTTGAAATTGTGAAAACATCTCGAGTTCCCATCATTATATTTTCATTTCAATAACCTTGTTTTATATAAAAACACTGCAGGTGGTATTAAAAATATGTTCTTGAAAAGGTTCATGAAATTGAAGAGTGGAATTTTATAACCTTAAATTGATAATGTGGCCCCAAAAAGTTTATAAATTGTTGTATTATAATTATAAGAAAGGTTCAACGATAACAAAATAATGAGTGTTACCAGTGTAACAAATAATTGAGCCACTAAATTTTAAATTGAACTTAATCAATATTGTAATTTATTAATGAAAATTGCACTTAATAAACTTCTAGCTGTAGTCACTCACTGACTCGCCTCTTATTGGCTTTGGAGCCCTTCGTATAAAGTATAGTTTTTCAATTCATTGTAAATGTGGTCTCAGCGGGGTGTTGTTTCTCTGCAGGCATGGCAATTATTTGATTGGATAAGCTGATAAATCATCATTGATTACTATTTTATGTTTCTGTAATATCATGACGTACTTTTATTCAAAAATGACGGTACTGAAACTATAAAACCATGAGAATAAACATTTAAATTTTTTAAAATTTTTCGCATTTTGGTGAGATCTCGACAGAAAATACTGTAGGCAATTTTTAACATCAACATGGCGTCCTCATCAATGATATACAATAAATTAAAATAAAACGTGTCCATGGTACAACCATCTGAGCAATTTGGTGTATATTATCATAATTAATAAATGTATTTGCATATCGTTCAGCTCGTTAAACTCGGGGAGTTAATTCAGGGAGAAGGGTATTTAATCTAGTCTGAATGTGCCCTAATTAACCCTAATCCAGGGATATATCCAACGAGGACTATAATTATGTTCCACATGCATTTTGCAGTGAGGCCACACAAAAAAGAGGAACCTTTTCTATAAATTCGTAAGTTTTCTTGTTTTTTAATCAAAGTAAATCCGATTTTGCACAAATATAGACAACAAATGTATGAACAAAAACAGCTTTTTGAATTTGTACACAAAATGTCATCCGATGCAGCACTTGCGCTGTTGGGCAATTGACGAGTCAAATACTGTTTGATCGAGTTCATCCCGAGCAGCCAAAATCCAGCGTCTTAACTCTTTGAAATCACGAATCGTTGTCCAGTTATTTCCTGATCACTGTCTTTTTAAGATCTTTGTTCGGTACACTTTGTGCAAGTAATTCCGCAAATTGGAATAATCAACGAGGTTAAAATCGGAGCTATTAGGTGGCCAAAGGGTAGGTGGTATGAAATGGGGAGTCTCTCGAGTCTATACCAAGAGCTGTGCTTCATATATAGAAGCAGCTCTCTTTACGGGATCATTTAGGATGTCCACAAAGTATTTGTCAGCCAGCGTCTGAAGTTTATTTGCAAAATATTTGGGATGTTCCTCCTTCATTTGCACGCAAGTTGTCATGCCTCTTAAATGCGTAGTTGGATGTTTGTATGAAAATCGTTGTATTACCGCATCTTTAAACTCTTGAAAATCAGTCAACGTCTTAACTGATCCGTACTTGACTGATCTTAACAAGTTTTAACAGCTTCTCGAGTGGTGTGTGCCGGTGCACCATCTTGCCAGAACGCAAACAAGTTCGGCAATACCGTATATCTGGGGGAGTTTGGTGCAAATAGTGTACCAAACATAGATACGTGATGTCAAAGAGTTAAGACACAGACTTCTGGCCGCTCGGGATGAACTCAGTCAAACGGTAAGTGCGACTCGTTAATTGCCGAAACAGATTGAGTAACAATTGAAATAGCTGTTTTGTTAGTATGCTTGTTGCCTATATTTGTGCAATATTGGATTTACTTAAATTTTAAATTTTTGAAATAGGTCTTTTGCCGACGCCTGGCAGTGGCCTCTCGATACTAAGATGCGGGGTTCGCTCCCTGGTCTAAGTCGGTAGGATTTTTTACGGATGGGAGAAATTACATGTAATTCCCTAAGGGGCGGCTTTTTCGGATGAGTTAAACCGAGGCCTGGTGTTGATTGTTGCACTTTAAAGACCCCTCGAGAGAAGGTGGAAGTCCCCCTAGTAGGCAAAATTTCCATGTAGGTGATGAAGGCTCATCTCCTGGCCTTAGTAGCAGAAATAGGCTAACGAGTTGCATATAGAGGTATGCTACCCTGCACACCTCAATATGCACCTTCATCCTGAAGGGAGGTTTGCAATGTGGTGTAAGGGAAGGTTAGTTCTGGAGAGGAGCTCGGCGTCCAAGTCCCCAAGCTATGCTGCAGTCTGTTTTTGCAAACAACTCACTGATTGGTCATTTAAAGTTTTATTTTATTCGTGGGGCATAAATATAAAATTAAACGCCTCAATTATATCCGTGCATGCATGCCAGTTGTGTGCTAATTAAGCCAATGGAGGGTTTTAAGGGAATGTTTTCATATTTACGCGTGCTACCACTAGTAGTTTTTCTATCAAAATTAGTAAATTTATTTTGTACGTTTTATCGCGCACGAATAAAACACGGGTAATTTCATGCGTAATGAAATATGCATCATTAAGCTAGTCTATAATACTTCTCATTAGCACGCAATTTCACTAGTGTGTGTGTGTGGAAAACAAAATCAAAATCGAGTTATTTAAATGACCCGAAAGAGGCCAAATTTATCCATTAGCACAAAAGTCGTTTTAAAGGGACCCTCGGGATCTGGCAATTTCCAAAATGTTCGTGTTTTGGACAATATTTTGGTCTGAAAAAACACCAACATGCAGAAAATGAGTAAAAAAACCCACTCCACCTGCATGCATGCATGGTCTTTTTTGAAGTTAGCCAATTAATGCAGGAGTCCATTTTAAATGATATACACACTTAGGCGTTATAAATGCGTGCATTTCTATCACCACATTTGTAATGCGGCTTCACATTTTTTCAAATAATTGACGCAAATTTTCCATAGCAATGCGTCCAATTAGGGAAATATGCCAGTAGCAAATTGGCAAAAAACACCTGACTTTATATATTATATAGGTACGCTACACGCATGCTAAGAATTTAGATTATATATTCATCCCCCGAAAACCCGATTAATGGGACTATTAAACAGCCACGGATTAATTAATGAGATTTTTTTTTATTTAATTAAAAAAAATACATTTTATATGTATCGCGTGTATAATATAATTTTCTTGCTAATTCTTATGTATAATTTTTTTATGTATTGTCGATTTTAAATATTAAACATCGCGCAGTTAATTTCCTAGAGGCAAGTTTAGTCATTAAAAATGCTCTAATTAATGAAAGGCGTTTTAGTGAAGAATCGATGTATATACAAATTACCGAATGACCCCGATTGATTTTCAAGATTAATTGAACGTGTATTCAGAGTTCTGCTAGGCCTAAATTAGGCATTAAACAAACTCTGCAATCTGCTGTATTAAAGCGTTACTTAATCAACGAGAATTAATTAGCCTCGCAATTTGGGTCGAGCAAGTTTTCCGCTTAATTACTCGATTTAACTTTTTTTTTATATCCTTCATATTTTTGACTTGGGACGTGATGCTCGCAGTCAAAACCTAAATTGGATTTTTTGATTTCTTCATTAAACGCATTTTTTATATTTAATGTTTACAATTTTTCGTATACTGAAATGTGGATGTCTATGTATTTTATGTTAAGCAATTAAATCTATTTTATAGGGTATTAACAGCGGTGAAAGTTTCGCGAATAAAATTGGGGTAAACTGATTTTCATATATTATTATGCAAAAAAAATATTTACGATTTTTAGATTTTAGTTAAACTGATTTTCACACATGTGGAATTAAAAAATCAGTCTCTTAAGCTCAAGCCACATCTCATATAAGTTGTATGATGTATCTCAATCTTAAGCTAAAGATTGAGATAACACACTGCCACGGTTGCAGAGTCTCAAGCCCGTACCGCAGTTGCAAGCTCACCAAACTACAGCTCATTGAATCAAGCTTGGCCTCTTCTATAAGTTTCATCTCAAGTTTAAACTCAAGCTTGTCTCATATTTGGCTGTCATATTCTTGGCCACTTTTCTGTGCAACTGTGGTATGTATATATCTGGGACTTGAGACGCATGCAGCTCAGTCTCAAACTCATGCGATTTGAGCAATTGTGGTATATGGGAGTTATAGGTCCGTACCACAATTGCTCACTTGAGACTGAGCTGCGTCTCAAGTCCCAGAAACATACCACAATTGCACAGAAAATGGCCAAGACGAGCTCAAGACTGTGACAAGACAGCCGAATATAACTCAAGCTTGAGTTCAAACTTGAGATGAGAGGCCAAGCTTGAGCTTCAGTTTGGTGAGCAACTGTGATATACTGACTTAAGTCTCGCATTTGGCTGTCTTGAGCTCGTCTTGGCAATTTTTCTGTAATACTTAATTTGGCACTGCAGTAAAACCTGCCTAAATGCATACGCTTGGGACCGGTGAAAAATATGCTTTTAGATAGGTTATGCATTTAGACAGGTTCTACTGTATATATACATAGTCTATAAATATATTTATAATCTTCTGAATTATATTAATTTGGAATTATATAAATCTGGTATCACTGGTTTATATAAATTAATACATAAAGGAGCCATGATTAACATGTTTGCCATCAACACATGTCATGTTTTGTGTTCCCACGCATAAAATGAGGGATCATGGAGAGTATAAAAGTGTCACGGCACATATATATGGGCCTCTCTCTTTCTCTATATACACGTGATATGCATGATATAAACAATATGTTCTTGGTCCAATTAAAGAGTCTTTTGTTCGCAAATTGAAACTGTCAAACAGCAGCGTGTCTAAAAAGCAAACGTTTCTAGTGATAGAGCTTGTCATCGATTGTTTGGATACACAAAAGCGTTGAGTGCCTCTGTTCAATAGAAATTCAAGAGTCGTGACAGATCATGTGAAAACCAAGGTGACAACCGACGAGACGAATGCCCTTTTATAGTTTATATTTAGGGAAGATGCCATGGAAATGCGAGAACATCTTCATGGCGGACATCTTGCTTTCTATACATTTATTGCATATTATCTATACGTGTGCCGTGACAATATACGATGCCATTTTAGGTGCCGAGGATTTAATGGCTGAGAAATACTGATGGTCATATATGCCATTATGTTCCAACTATATATTCGAGTATGTTGTTTATTGTTTTATGAAATATGCATTGAGTAGTTGACACATTGAAAAGGGTGCCAAAATTGTTACGGCACACTGTATGTTTATTTAGAAAATATTGTCGCACATTTTTTTCAATAAATACACAAAAATCACGTTTTTGGTAATTTATAATCCCGAGATGAACAATTTTAATGGGTTTTTTAGTAACAGTTATTGTATATACCCTTCTAGAAACTGCTGCCAAAGTGTGCCGCGGCACACAGTTTGATAAACATTGCCCATATATAGTGCCTTATTATACTTGTATATTAAAATTGTTGAGAATGATATGTATAGATTTGTGTGATGTACTCACTCACTTTTTAATATCACGAGTATAAGTGTATAAATTATATAGTTTACAAATATACACGGAATAACCCCCATTTGAATATCTATACCCAACTGTTTTGAGTTATTTTATGTATATTCTGTGTATACCAATACATTCCATACCATTCCAAATAAAGAAAGTCTACTTTATTTCCCCTTAAAATTAACGCATGTTATCCAATTGACTTGGCATTAATTATATAATTAATTAAATCTGTCGAATTATATACTTAGTTATGCATTTAATTGCCATTGCCATTGCCAAAGGAATGAAACCAACCTGACTATAAATGGTATCAGTTTATTAAAATATGCATGACTTCTGTCACAATTGCGTGCTTATATATAAAGGTTCAGATGTTTTATGGTCATTCGATTAAGTATATTTATAACTGGCAAGCTGTTTATATACGATTATCGGCAATGTATACAATAAGCCCGTTTTATGAGCTTATCCATGCAGTTGTAATTCTATTATACAAATTAGCACCTGCTTTTATAAAAAAGGACTATAAGAGGACAAAGAGGGCGCTTACAGAATAAATAATCCTTCGAGAGTATTGAAATCGGGGGATAATCCCTGCATGTTCACGAGTGTGTAGGTTTATGTTAAAACACGTTAAATCTGGAGTAAATTGCTTCAAGCATCTCCCTAAATACATCATGTCGTACGCGCCATGTTTAAATTTGTGACGAATTCATATGAACTCCTTAATTGTTGCTGCAGGGATATATGTTATCATTATTGTGGTTTAGAGCTTTTGCATGTGCAGGAAGGAACACAGGAAGGTCGCACTTGCAAACGTTCTTTTTTTGTATTCTGAGGTTCGAAATTCTAGAATTCGAATTTCAACTGTTCGAATTCCCTGCATGAGTAATTTTAGAATTCGAATTTCGACTGCATGTTCTTTCCTGATTAATTCTAGAATTCGAATTTCGTATTTTCTTTAACTCCTGATTAATTCTAGAATTCCAATTTCGTATGTTCTTTAATTCCTGAGTAATTTTAGAATTCGTTCTTTTTTCTATTCTGAGGTTCGAAATTTTAGAACTCGAATTTCGACTGCATGTTCTTTCCTGAGTAATTTTAGAATTAGAATTTCGACTGCATGTTCTTTCCTGAGTAATTTTAGAATTCGAATTTCGAATGCATGTTCTTTCCTGAATAATTCTAGAATTCGAAGTTCGTCTGTTCTTTAATTCCTGAGTATATTTCTGGAATTCGAAGTTATACTTTTATTTCCTGGTTTGAAGCGATTAGGACGTTTTGAAAGTTAAAACGGTTTCTGACTATAGTTCTTGTTGCACTGCTTATCTGATAATTAGCATGAATAAACGTTTTTAAAAGTAAAATAATCTTTGGACATTAAATTGTTAAAAACATTTAAATGTTAGAAGAGATTTGGAATTCGTATCCATGAGCTTTTGATCACAACATTTTGGTCCGTCGAGCCGGATTTGAACCAGCGACCTAACACTCCTCGTTAATTATAAAAATTTTCCTCTTGTGTGTATTTATTTCAACAATTATCAACCGAGTGGAAACTGGGGTCTCTGATTAGATAAACGAATAATTGTGTTAGGCTTAATTGTTCCCATAACATACTGTACACATGTTATTAACGTATGATGTTATTATAAACAAGTACAGTTATGTATAAATCTTCTTCACATATATTTTCTCAGATTTTACATTATTTTTTTTTAAAAACAGAAGTCTCGTGTCTATCTTAGTATTTAATAGCATAAAAGTACAAAAGCATGTTTGGAAAAATTGGAATAACTGTGTTTCGTATAACCTCAATTAATATTTTTATAAAAATAATCCATAATCGATAAATGAAATTACACGAAGAAATAACATGAAAATAATTCTTATTAAATAGTTGAAACATGGACAGGTTTAATTAAAATTTACAATTTGGGAAAACAATGTATTATAAAATATTTAGGTTAATTTGTAGTTGAAAGTTAACAATCCTGTTTATCGTAATCGTATGTATAAATTTGATTTTAAATATTAAGATAGCCACGTGACTTCTGTTTTTTAAAATTAATTTAAATTCTGAGTATCATATTGTTATATATGGGACCAAACTATATATAATTACAAGATTTTTTTAAAATATAATACTAAAAACGTTTGAATATGCATGTGAATTAAGCAATATTTTAAATTAACCTTATTATACTTATTAAATATGTCCAATAAATTATATATCTTCATGCAAATTATATTAAATAAATCGAATGAAAGTATATATAATCCAAGACATGACCATTGCAAAAAGATGAGTCCTAAATTTTGTGTTGCATTTTGAATATTAAAATCCATTTTCGTCATCATTCGCGATAAAAATATTTGAATAATATTCACGTCGCGTATAAACTTTATATAAATGGCGTTCGTCATGCATGTATATACAAAAAAGCCTAGTTTTCCTATTATATACTGTATGAGGTATATAGAAATAAAAAAAAGTTAAAATTCATGAGGTGACAAGTGGTACGAAGGAAGTGCATGGAATAAATTGGCCCTTTACTTATATACAAAATATATTTTTGTGCACGCAAATAACTCATTTTGTCGCGTACATTGTGCTACAAAATTGCATTCGTTTATTGTGCTAATCTCTTTTCGTATTATATCACCGTTTTCTGCGAGAATAAACTTTAAATGTTCTCGATATCGAATAAATTTTATACATAAAGGCCCCTCGTATTTTTATATACACAAATATTTATATATAACTTGGGATTTTTATGTGCAGGTTTTTCTATATTTGGGACACGTCTGTTATAAGGATACTGTGCTTCAATTAAAGGGCTCTTCAACTGCACGCTTAATCGCTCGGATTTCGAATGGATGGACATCGAGGGACCTAATCATCAAATTCTACAAAATGCCGAATGTTACATCAGACATGTTACAACGTTTGTTACAACCATACTGTGCTTCAAAGGGCTCATCTCGAATATGTATGCAAGTGCAGGCTAAATTCCACGGTTTTGATCATGGACATCGAGGGACCTCATTATCAAATTCTACAAAGTGCGCGTGTGTTTGTCTATTCCGAGGAAAATGTGCCAACAGGAAGCCCAACTTGTGCAACAGGAAGTGCATACTGTGACTGGAATGTATACGGTAGGGAATTTATTTTTTTAAGCATTATATGAATGTATTTCTTAAAGAGCCCTAGGCTATATGACTGACCGTTATAGACAATGCTCCCAAAAGATGGGACACCCTTTTTGGTCCTATCTTTACATTCATGGCCTCTTTTTTAAAATTATGCACTATATAATGTCACCCTAACGAGGTTAGGGTCTATTCAATTAAGTTATAATGCGAAATAGGTATGTTATATATATATAGTGTTTTTAACGAAAGGCCCTTTGCTATATAGTATATATTTTATACAATTTTATAGACATTTTGAGTGTTGAGTTAGTGTGTGTGTTGATTTAGATACATGTCATGCTTGTATACCTTCGAGTCCGTAACTATGGCCCCAGGCGCCACTAACTAACCATAAAATACCAACGAACGCATTATGTCAAAGCGTGTGTAAAACATGTTGCTCATAAACATTCCACGATGCCATTTTTTGGTGTTTTTTTATAAGCAACCATCAGGACTTTTGTTTTACCTTTATAAATAACTGACACGTGCTTAAGTAGCTGTACTCGAGTGTAACTTGAACTGGGGAAACACGAACATGCAAGCATACCCTTAATTTTGTGTTAATTCTGTGTGGGAAAATCAAGTATACACGTCGAAATTCGAATTCTAGAATTACTCGGAAATTAAAGAACATGTATAGTCAAAATCGTAATTCTAGAATTACTCGGGATTTAAAGAACAGTCGAAATTCGAATTCTATATATAGAATTACTCGGAAATTAAAAAAAAACATTCGAAATTCGAATTCTATAGAATTACTCGGGAATTAAAGAAAAGTCGAAATTCCAATTCTATAGAATTACTTGGGAAAGACCATTCGAAATTCGAGTTCTCTATATAGAATTACTCGGGAATTAAAGAACAGTCGAAATTCGAATTCTAGAATTTGGAACCTTAAAATAGAAAAAAAGAACGTATGAAATTTCAAAATTACGCGACATGACGTCTCTACATGCCCTTATCGCTTTATTAATGTTATATATAACCAATTTTCACAATAAATAAAATGGGGAATTATACGTGTAATCGTCAACACATGTTTCATCCGTCGAAATGCCTTATAAGAACTACATGAATTACGTGTAGATAACATGTGTAATAAATAACCCACTTTGGATATATATATATATACATCTGTCCAATTTTTGCAATTTTAAAATCCTCGAATAATAGGCCTATAAACCCATATATTCAACGTTCGAATAAAGGGTCTCGATGCATTTCGTGTGAATTTCTAGTATAAATTTCGATATAAATGTACTCACTGGATAGAGGCGAAAAGGGCCTCGAGGCCGGCAGCCAGGGGAAAGCGGCGGACATGGCGGTGGTCCAAGGGCCCGGCGGCATCCCCGCTTCCGGCGGCAGATGGAAAGGTCTTCCGAGGACGGCCGCCGCCATATCACCGTGATGATGATGGTGTTGATGAGGATGATGAGGGCTACTGTCCCGTGGGTCACACGCGTAAGCAGTTTTGCTGTCTCTCAGGATGCCGTCCACCGAGAACTTGCCGCAAGGACCTCCGTCGCCCCCGGCGGACGAAGACGGCGGTTGAGGCGACGCTCCCCTTAGGGCCAAGTCCTTGGGCTCCGGGCTGACGCTCGCCGAAATGGAGCTGGACACGGATTCCGTGGAACTGGGTCTTTCTTCGCTGCCCACCGGACATCCTCGACCACTGTCCCCGCTCAGACTACGGTGTCTCTCACCCGGGAGATGGTGGTGATGATGATGATTGTGGTGGTGGTGCTGCTGCTGATGGTGATGATGAAGATGATGTCCGCTGTTGTTGGGCCTCGTCCGATGAGTTTGGGACTTGGTATCGGCTAGCAAAGAGGCCACTGAAAAGCTCAGTCTCTCCTTGAGGGGTTCAACGGGCACTGGACTGGACGGCTCGGAGCGACTGCCGGTGGTACTGGCAGGAGAGGCCGGTGAGGGACGGCTGAAAGCCGAGGTGCTGCTGGCCTGCAGACTGGTCGGCTGCATGGCTGGCTCTCTCCTCCTTGTCCCGTAAAAACAAGAGGACCGAATATGCCGCTGCTGAAGAGGACTAGTGTGTGTATTTGGAGCACTTTTTTAGGAAACGGAGGGATAAGATGAGTTCATCCCCCGCTCGTGGCAAAATCCTCGAACGGACTGTGAAGTCGGAGGAGCTTCTGGTAATGATGAAAGGAGCAAGGGCTGCTCCAGCCTGAGGTGACAACCAAATCCAGAGTAGTAGTGGTGGTGGTGGTGGTGGTGGTGCGAATCCAAAAACAGGTCCGTCCGCGTTCGACGGTAGAGCGGATGTGACGTAGGGCCGCCTCGCCAACTAATTGAGGTAATATAAATACCACTTAACAGATAATAAATTTGTTGTTTATAAATACAGACCACTCAGTGGGCCGCTTTATTGACACCGTGGCACTTAATTGCGCGGCGCTATCGATTATTTGGTCGTTTCGCCCCTCGAGGGGAGGAGCCTGCCCAGGGACCACCAATGAGGGGGGAGCCACGCCTTCCACGGAGAAAACGCGGGAAACGACGAATTCAGAGGCACAACACGGAGAAATGGACAGAGGGGCCTCTCTGGAGAAGAAGACACCTCGATGATGATGGTGGTGGTGGTGGACCTTGGTGGGGATATGTCCGAGATGTGAATATTATAATGCCGAATTTCAGTCTGGACTGGAACGGCCCTTAAAAATGGCGCTGGCGTCTCGTGAAGTTGGGCGAATCGAACGCGTGGCTCCGGTGGCGCCATCTAGTGGACGTCCACTGTGACGTTGAATTTGATGGGGAGATTTTTGGGAAAATGTTTAAAAAAAAATACATAGATGCACACGACATGTTATATGTGTGTGCCGTGACAATTTTGGCACTTTATTCAGTGTGCCATAAACAACTCCTGATTTCACACTAGACATGTTATATGTGAATATTGTGTGCCGTGACAATTTTGGCACCTTATTCAGTGTGCCATATAAACAACTCATGATACACACGACATGTCATATGTGAATCTTGCGCGTGTGCAGCGACAATTTTAGCTCCATTTCCGACCTTGATTTGAAGGTGTAATTTTTAACAATTGTAAATTTTTGTCCTGATTGGAGTTTGTAATTATCTACACCTTAAACTATTGAAAATGAATTGTAAAACAAAAGATGTAATTCTGGGTTAACGCGGACTTGAGTCGTGTTTTTGAGAAGTGAGTGATTTGGAGTATAAATGAGGGAGAAAAGAGAAAAAGGTCATTCATTAATTGCAGCACGAAACAATCCGTCATGATTTGTCAGCGGATACAAAAGGCCAACCTCCTAGTGGCCCCTTCGCTACCCCAGGCGCCATATTGCCACTGGGACGAGGGGTGTAGCGACTAGTAACAAAAAAAAAGTGATTTCAACGACGTTTAAATCGTTGAATGCCTCCCAAAACGGAGAACAAAGAGGTCTTTTCAAACGGTTTTACCCCTTCACAAAACTTCAGGCAACAACTTCAGGAATGTTGCTTTTGATGATCAGCTCATTTAAAACGTTTCCGAGCGTGCCATGGGGGTAAATTGGGACACACAAATTACGCTGAAAAATGAGACATTTTATTCTAGTTGATAGAAATCAAATATAACTAACTGGCGTCATAAGTTTGCAGAAACAAAACTAGTAAGCAAACTTTGTTATTACAAACAAGAATGTACAACCAATGTATGTACCGTATTTTACGGATTATATAAGACGCACTTTTTTCTTCAAAAAATTGCCTACAAAATTCAGGTGCTTTTTTTTTTTTAAAGTTGCTTACTACACGTGACAGCAGTCTCCGGACAGACCTACTGCGCATGTGCACCCAATGGTTCAAATGGGGAAGCATTTTAAAACCGTGTGGGGGGGCTGCCATTTTTCTTTTATGTTTGTACACCAGAAAAAGTCAAGTCGAACAGAACTTTGTGTGTTGTGAGTTAAGGGCGGAGCTTAAAAACAGAAGGGGTGGCGCATCTGCTCATAAGCATTAGTGCACATGCGCGTGGCACCATAACGTACAAAAGTACGGACAATGAAAATATGGTATAACTCTCGCGAGTCTCTTATACCCTGGACACACTATGAACTTAAACTAGTTTAAGTATGCTAAACTAGATTACCTTAGGTAGTGTGTCCTTCCATTGTTAGCTAACCTCGTTTATTTCTCGGTTAGTGTAAACGACTTTTAGAAACAAGTTTAGCTGGCTAAACGAGATTAAATGAGTGGTCACACTGTTATCCCTAGCCATACCGTATAGGGATAAATGCGATCTATGGGTGCCATGATTGATGACTTTTGTTTAGTTGTATTGCATTATGGGAACAGATATCCCATGATGCAATGCACTAAACGAGATTATACAAACACAGTGTGTCCACTCAAAGATAACCATCTTTGAGAAAGGTAATCGAGGTTAGTGATAAACTAGTTTAAGTTTATAGTGTGTCCATGCAGGGTATAATGCGAGACCAGACCACACGATTGACACCATCTCCTGTACACATGCCCCAACCCCCTCATATAATATCGAAGACTCTTAACTACGAATTAAGAAAACTTGGATTAAACTCAACCGACATATAATCGATTCGTCAATCAAAGGATGGCGCGTTAGACTCCTCGCTTGTATAAAAAACACTATTTTGAACACATTTTATAATTCATTTGTCTCAAAAATAGTTACATCCACATTACCCCTCAAAATCCCTGTCCCTTATGCGAGGCCAGACCACACGATTGGTACCATCTCATATATGCACATGCCCCAAGCTCCTCATATCCTTGAACAGTAGCATGCCCATTTCACGTGGAAATTCACCTTTAACACCCCTGGTAAAAAAAACAATGGAAACCAATAAAGATTTCTATTGGTTTCTATTGTTATTTAGACACTTTATTAGTTTTAATTGTTTTCTATGGTTCCTGTATTGACTTCTATTGGCTTTTATGGTTTAGCTGTATTGACTGAACAATAGAAAACAATTGAAACCAATAGAAAAATTTCTATTGATACCAATAGAAAACAACGTTCAAAATAACAATAGAAATCTCTATTGTTTTTTTCACAAGGGACAGAATAATCACACTTTTAATGCAGAAAAATTGCATTTTAACCGCAAAATATTTTGTCGATTCGGCCTGAAATTTGTAAAATTTCATGGATTTCTGGTGTGGGGGAATTAATTTCCCAAATTCCACCTCCCTACACTATATTGTGCAAACGGGTTGGTTTTTCCATAATCTTCATTTTGTTTTTTTTAATGGAAAATTAAACTAGTTGTATGGTGCATAATAACTATCTATAAATTTGTCTATAAAATAAAATTGAGTATGCATTTTGGTTACTCCATGCGTGATAAATAATTAAATCGTATTCATTGTGAGATGAGGTAAAGTCATAATACGAAAATAGATGTTGTCTTCTTGGAAACTGAATGATTAATTTATTCCCAAAATAACTACCCAGTTTTCATAGATTCTCTGTCAAGGTCAGTTAAAAACATGTAAGTAACCAGTCGGTGTATTATACAAACAACAAACATTTATTTATACATGATCGATGGAGGATGGAATTCCAGTCTTATACATAAACCAGTTCGTTTATCCTTCACCTTCTTCATTTGAAAAATAAACTAGTTTTATAGTACATAATGACTGTCAAAATTACTATACATTTGTATAAAAGTAGAATAATATGAATTTAAATTAAAAAAATCCGGTTTTAATACAATAGATTATTTATTGATATTTTAGTATCTATCAACTGTATAATTTAGATTTACAACACAATAATACAAGGGTTGTTCGAAATGTTCGTGCCCTGACTTGGATTCAACATACGCGTTGTACAGGCCACGTACTTTTCAAACACCATTCAAGCACATTTCTTAAAGATTAGTAAGAAATAAGATTTGCATCACGTGATACAGTATAGTAGAATGTGCTTGAGCTTGTGTAACACCTCTGAAAAGTCGAGAATTATGCTGGAAATTTTGTGTTAAACACCATTTTGTGATTTTGACACCGGTTAATGCTGGAATTTTGTTCTCGTTATATCATGGATACTTCTGTTAATTGTAAAAGTATAACTACAAGTGGCGGTCAAAAAGTCTTGCATATTCGTTTATTATTCGAAAACCAGATGTCGTACAAAAAAACTGAAATAGCCATTTTAAAGAGCAGGAAATTTTGGCCACAATTCATGCAGAATTTCGAACAAACTATGAAAAACAAAATGTCGTCTTAAGGTCTTAATTGGGATTAATATGGCAACAAACTTTGGTCTTACATTCAAACATAGCAAATTTCCTGCTCATTAAAATGGCTATTTCAGTTTCGTTGTACGACATCTGGTTTTTCAATAATAAAACGAATATGCAAGACTTTTTGACCGCCCTTCGTGTATTATTTAATTTTCTTTAGTGATTCAAATCTTACTTATCATCTTAAACAAAACTTTAAGAAAAGTGCCTAAAGATAACATCCAAAGAATAAGTGACAATTCCATTTGTAAACCTTGCCAAAAGAGGAGATTTCATTCCGGAGACAACCTCCAAAAATAGTGTTCGTCACGTCGTGTCTCGTATACAAAATGTTTGGAGTTCTGTTACAATTAATTGAATGTTTGTACGAGGTGACAAACTCCTTCTTCCTGTTGCTGGAGATGAATATATTTGGGCAACACATTCGATGATACATTTTTGTAGTCTATAGATAAAAAGGCTGTGGCAGCGAGATTTCATTCTGAGGGTTCGTCCATGGACTCGACTGCAGTATATATACACACATTGTGTATTTGGTAGAATTGAAAAGGACCTCTGATGGGTCGCTTCAGGGGCTAACTGCCTTTTCATTCCCTTCTCACAAAGCAATTGAGCCATTGTGAAACTAGGCTCCAAAAACCAATTAAATCGAGACGAAGTTGAAGGCTCTTCTAACGTTCAATAGAGGCCATTTTATCCGTTTCAAAGGGCCCCCCACAGTCGTCTCTATATCAACTGCCCAATAGCTTATATTATAGCACCCAGGCATTAAAAGGTGTACACTCTCATATTTTTTGTTCGCTCACTTTTATTTCTGGTTTTACTCTCGTGATATGGACGATCTAAGGACCCCTATACTTCATTATGTGTGTGTGTATACATTGGGCTCGTTACGGAAGAGTAACTACTATATGTGTACAAAACGAAAAGTGAAAATGATCTGTGGGAAGATTTTTCGACCCCCTGAGCCATCGGCCATTTTTATCTATCAGAAACCGACGCATCCCATGGTGCGTGTCGCGTGGTGGGATAATCGATGTACTTACACGTTGAATAATATCTATTCGTGCGCACATTAGGGACCTACTCAACTGCTCAATATTACTGGTACTTAATTGTAGCAGGACACGAGACACAAATCGATTCACTAAAACGCGTCTCCACCGAGAGTATCGTGCAAAATGAGGCTGGAATCCGCATACACAAGCAAAAAACACAAACCGAAAACCATGAAGTCACAAGAATGATAATGAAGGGAAGTGTCTCCACTAAAAGATTAAAAAGCGGGTTCAATGTGTCGTGTTTATGGCGCTCCTACCGAGGATACTAAAGCTGGGTCTCCACCAAGAGTATCATTGAGTATGAGGATGAAATCCAAAACAAAAAACTCAAATCGAAAACCATGAAGTTATAAGAATGATATCAATGAAGGGAAGTGTCTCCACTAAAAGATTTAAAAAACCGGATTCAATGTGTCGTGTTTTTGGCGCTCCTAACGAGGATCCTAAATCCTTCCTTGTTCCTATAATGATCCAGACAGAGGTAATCTGAACATTATTTCCAATTAAAATCTCCTGAATTACTTTTATGCCTAGTACACACTAGATGAAACACGAAACCGAAATAGTTTCCGCAAACCTACTTGTCGAAACGTGCTTTCGTAAACATATTTCCATAAACAGGTTTGTCCAAATGTAAATGTCCACACAGGAAATGTTTGCTGGTCAAGGTTTGCTCTACGCAATTCAATGCAGACGACGCTTATACTAGGTTGAACACAAAAACGATATTCGCTTTGTAGCGTGCGGAGTATAAAAGCGCGTCTCCACCAAAAGTATCATGAAAAATAAGTCTGGAATCCACATACACAAACAAAAAGCACAAACCAAAAACCATGAAGTCACAAAAATGATAATTAAGGGAAGTGTCTCCACCAAAGACTAAAAAAACGGGTTCAGTGTTTCGTGTTCATGGCGCTCCTACCGAGGCAGGTTCGCTACCGTCTGCACAATTTTAGACCTGCTCATTGCAGACGATCTACATTTCTAAAAACATTTCTAAACCTACATTTAAATATTGATATTTAAAAACTAACGTTATTTTTGCAATCCGCTGTATCGTTGAACTTCAGTTCGTCTGCACACTGCCTAAAGCCCTATTCACACACAACCGAATATCGTCAGCTACCATGCATGTAAGTTAGGGTCTGAGCATGCGTACTTCCTCTTTATTTTTAGGTTGAACTTAAATGTGGATAGCCCAACTGCCCAAGTGAAAAATTCGTTTGAGTACCTATTCCTATACTGTCATAGACAAGTTTCACACTTCAGAATCCTTAACCCCATCCTCCGCAAGGCCCTCTTGGAAAAAACCAAACATAGAACATGTATTGACATACATGGTTAATTCCAAATATGGCTAGACCGGGAATTGGGCAAGTCTGGACATGTATGATCAGATGAGTCCGTAAATGGCCAGGTATGGCCATACTCTCCCATGTATGGTATACTTATACCCTCATTTGCGGGAATCTCCCCTCGAGAGAATCTAAAAGTTTCATTGAATGTAAAATTAAATTTGTAATGTACCTATATAGAGCCATGACACCCTACTTTTCAAAACAAAACTAAGGACGTCTATGAGGGAGTGAGGTTGGTCTGGGCTAAAATGGACACCATGTGGACAGGGTGTAGGGGGAAGTCATTTTTTCAAAGAATTATGGAAGCGTCCTTTTTGAATGGCCCCTATTGTGTATTATACTTCAAGTATATACCATATTGATGCTGAAGAGGTAGTTATTAAATGCCAGATTAAAGCTATTATAAAACAAACAAAAAAAAAATTTATATCACTTATAAAAGCTGTAATTGTTATGCGGACTGACTTGAGTTTTCTAAGGAGTAAGGAGGGTCTATAAAGCATAATTAATTTGTTAGTAATATATATAATTGTTTCCATCTTGAAGTAGTTGTTGTAGAAACGAGTTTAATTTATTGACAACCAAAGTAATTTATTCTATTCACAACGTTTCAGGCCTTCATCAGTGGCTATTAATCATCAATTTCTAAAAATGGCAAAGTGAAATGTACAGTGTGGCCACACAAAAAAGGGGAACCTTTTTCATAAATTCCCACCTTTTATTGGTTTTTTTGTCAAAGTAAATCCAATTTTGCACAAATACAGGCAACATACTTGTATGAACAAAACAGCTATTTCAATTTTTACTCATTGTCCGCCATTCGCTGCAGCACATGAACCATTGGCTAATTGACGAGTCGATTACTAGAGAGATTTAGCGAACTAAAAACTGTTTAATTACGTTTAATGTTGAATGCATGTACGCATGTTCGGTACAACGGTAAAATTTTGTCTTAGCTATATTTAGTTTGCATGAAATGTTGACGATAGGGGTTCTGTGAAAACGTTCTTCGTAAAATATTCACATTATCAGGTACATGTGCATTTACAAAAAAACACGGTTTTGTTCCCCTTTATTCAGAATCCCATTCACGTTATCAGGCACATGTGCATTTCGAAAATAACCGGTTTTGTTCACCTTTAGCCGGAATCCCATTCACGTTATCAGGCACATGTGCATTTGGAAAAAAAAACGGTTTTGTTCACCTTTAGCCAGAATCCCATTCACGTTATCAGGCACATGTGCATTTGGAAAAAAAAAAACTGTTTTGTTCACCTTTAGCCAGAATCCCATTCACGTTATCAGGCACATGTGCATTTCGAAAAAATAAGTGCTGTTGATCACGTCAACCATGAGTTTGTTTTCTAGATCTCTCTAATGTTTGATCAAGTTTATCCCGGGTGCACGGTCAGAATTTGGCGTTTGAATTCTTTGACATTAGGAATCTTTGTTCGGTACACTTTTTGCACCAAATTCGTCCAGATGGAAAAATCGATGAGGTTTAAATCGGGGTTATTAGGTGGCCAGATGGTATAGGTAGTAGAAAGTCTGGAATCTCTCGATTGAGAAGTTGAACAGTTTCTCGAGCGGTGCGTGCCAGTGCACCATCTTGCCGGAACACAAACAAGTCCGGCAATACCGTATATTTGGTGGAATTTGGCGCAAAATGTGTACCGAACAAAGTTTCGTGATGTCAAGGAGTTAAGACGCGTGATTCTGACCGCTGGTGATGAACTCGATGAAACAGTTATCGGCTCGTACATTGCCCGATAGCGCAAGTGTTGCAGTGGATGAAAGAACAGACACAGAGAACAAATTGAAATAGCTGTTTTTTTGTAGCTGTTAAGTTTGTGTATATTTTTTTTTAATAAAAAAAATTACTAATTTATGAAAAAGAATCTTTTTTGTAGCCACCCTGTAGAATATAATAATAGGCTGAATACTAGTTATTTATTAATGATTATTTTTACTTATAAACTATAATTTTATGCAGACGGATGCATCAAACAGAACATGCGAAGTTTGCAGACTTATAAATATTTATTATACTAAATAAAAGCTTATCAATGATTTAAAGCTGATGACATCCCAACGAATTGATTAACAATTAAATTTGTCAATGTTATATATATATAACTTAAGATGAAATTATTGACCATCGAGTGTGGCCATATTTGAGGATTCGCATTTAATCCTTGGCGAGGTCGATAGTTGTTGACCCAGTCTATCGTCTGAACAAAAATGTCTTAATTATATTCTACTCTGTTTTAATGAAGACATGACATGTTATAATCGTGAATATAGTTTGATGCTAATGACAGCTAGTTTAATTATACTTTCGCCGCGTGCAAATTAAGATTCAACCTATGATTTCACACTCTTATGAAAAATGAGTCTAGTGGTTTGGAAGGTATAAGGTATCATCAATCACCACTCCCTATTGGACAGCTAGCTCTTCGCCTGTTATTCTTAATTGTGCCTTTGACCATTATTATTATTTTTTTTTTCTTCATCGTCTTGTATTTATACTAATTAGCGCCGCCATGAATCAATGTCAATCCCTTTTTCGTCCTCTGGAACAACTTAATCCGCCGATTGCTTTTTTTTTACCTTTTTAATAATCCTTCCTGAGGGATGGACAAGTTTTAAACAATAAAACGTTGAAATTCTTCCAATCTCATTGTCGTGAAACCAGAGAGAGCGACTTATAATCCCCTTCCCTCATATCGCGGAAGACTCTTGAAGAAAACTCTCCAAGAGGACTCCTGAAGAACCGCATCCCCTGTATCCATGCTAAGATTAGATTAATCCCCGGATTTGTAAATGGATTAACGCGTGCTGAGTGTCCAACAATCCCGATTGAAAAACAGTTTTCTTAACTCTTTTTGGTTGTACTCTTTGGGTGTCATCTTGTTTCCGAAACTCTGCATGGTGTCTTCGTGTCCTCGGGGTTCCTCTGGAGTGGGGATTTGTGTATATGGAAATCTAAAACCTTTTCGGCCCCTTCTCCTCCTCCTCCTTTAATTTTAACCTCCGAAATAGAAAGTTTAATTGGTTGTACAATTGTAAGTGACAGAGTTTATGAATGGTTAACTTTTACAAGATGATTGTTAAACCTTGTCAATACATGTGAGGTCTCCGAATATACATATCCTTGATTATAATTACAGAAATTTAAATTCAATATCAGTCTACTATTTTCACAATTACGTAGTTTGAACTCGAATGAACTTATTTTACTGTGCATAATTACGTACTATACGTGACATGTTTATTATGTTATCAAAAACAATATTGAGTACTGTATAAATGCAACAAAATGGATTTTACAAACTTATATTGTCATTAATGTACGATATAAAACACTGCAAATGATAATATTATACAGAATATTTAATAAAATAAAAATGTAAATAATAATATTTAGTATAAAATAAATGAATTAATGATTCAATATTTAATTATTTTGGATGTAAGGGTGTCCCAAAAAAATCACGCAAGATTTCAATTTTGCATCGTTTTTGCGGTAAAGTGTTCCCTGGTGAAAAGATCAGTAAGTGACCACTATAAGAATAGTGGTTTTTGGGACAACTGATATCACTATACCAGTCTGTGTACTAATGTCACTATGAATAATAACATCACCATGATTGGTGACACCAGGGCCAGCTGGTCAAAGGAACCAAAGGGGTTTTGAAGCAAATTTCAAACAAGTTTCTTATATATAGGTCTGTTTCAAAACTTGTGAAGCACTTCACCATAAGAGACAGCATTGCAGATTATTTTGACCTGCTAATGGGTTACCCAAGGTTGAAAAATGTAGTCAAAATTTATGGAGTCTGTATGTTGGGAATGGGTGTTGCTAAACCACTAACTGAACCTGAAAAGCAAGCATTTGCATCTGTAATTCTTGAACCTGTTCCTGAATCAGTCTTAACGCATAACCGAATGATATATTGTGGTGAAATATATCATAGCACTGAGTATACGAAACCCAGCCGATCAGATGATACTGTTGTTTTGCTTGTTGATGGTACATTTGGTGTTATCAGAAAAATTCTCACCATAAAGAGGCCAGATTCTAATGTGCCCATGGTAATAATTGAAAAACTGTCTGCTGACACACATGCCGGCGGTTTTCTGTTTAAAGACCGTTTATCTGAAGCTCAAGTATCAAATATACATTTATTGGATGATTCAGAGCCAAATATGTTGTTTTTGGTTGAGGTCAACCAAATTAAATGTAAATGTGTTT
>JAQGBW010000896.1:0-32181 GCA_034698625.1 Julus scanicus | reverse complement strand
TTCGGTTTTGTTGTGACTGTTTTTATACTTTGTTACATCAAATTACTGAATTAAAATAATAATAATAATAATAATAACCAGCGCTCTCTTTTTCTTGGCACGGGGGTTTGCGCGTGCTTCTCCCCGCACGTGCTTGTTAGGGGCATTTGAAGGCGTAGAATGTGACCAATGAGCGTCCTCGTGCCACGCTGCTCGAGTCTCGAT
Source organism: Julus scanicus (assembly GCA_034698625.1). Taxonomy (NCBI): domain Eukaryota; kingdom Metazoa; phylum Arthropoda; class Diplopoda; order Julida; family Julidae; genus Julus; species Julus scanicus. Next base: position 31,977 of record JAQGBW010000896.1, on the reverse strand, counting down.
AAAGGGTTTTTCAAGCTTTATTGCCGTTATATCTCATCTGCTGTATAGAGTTTTCTCCCCTTTTATGTTATAAACGCCAAGAAATCTTGCCGCTATATCCGTAAACTGGAAGTTTTCTCGCCTTTTATGCTATAAACACGAAGAAATCTCGTCATTTAATGCTGTAAACGTCATTTTCTGTCAGTTTTTATACGTCAATCACGAAGTTTTATCGCCTTTTGCGAAACACGAAAAATTCTCGCCGATATTATCTGAAAAATGAAGTTTTCTCGGCATTATAACGCGAACGAGAAGTTTCCTCGCCTTTTATGCTATAAACGCTGAATTTTCATGCCGTAAACACGAAGAAACCTCGCAGATACATCGTAAACTGGAAGCTTTCTCGCTTTTTATAACGTAAACACCAAGAAATGTCACCGATGTAGTGGAAAGGCAGTTTCCTCGCCATGTTATCGTGTAAACGCGACGTTTTCTCGCAGTGTTGATACCGTAAACACAACGTGTTTATCGTAAAGAGGTGTCATTATTTGAAATGGCCCTTTAGCACGACCCTTTGAGCCCTCTCTAGGCTCCGTGTAATCCTGCCGGCCGCAGACTGGCACCCCGCGCCAATGAGGACGAAGCGCCGTGTCCCGTGCTTTTCAATCCCTCTTTTTTGACCCCCTCCCCATCAGAATGGCGGCTGGATTCGTGATCGTGCTAATGAGTTTTTTGTCCGTGGGAATGAGGATAAACGATCGTCCATCTTGTTTTTGGTGAGAACGAGGCCTCTTTGAGGAGGGGGTGCTAAATAACACCACCGAGGGCATAATAGACCACTGAAGACATGAAAAAAAGGGGGCATATTGCGCAACCCTCGGTGTCATTCGATACTCGTGTGCATTCCCAGGGACCCAGGGGGTGTAAATTAGAGCATTCCGAAACCCTTTTTTGGTTATGTTTGTAGCAGTGGAATTTACTTAGGGCCACTACGATGTTGGGACCACGTTGAGGGCAGGGGGCAACTTTAGGTTTACCTTCGGGGCAGGTGGAATTAGGTCGACGAGAACAATGGCCGTCTCATTCGGTTTAGCCTAATTAAAGATAATTAGTTTCAACCCTATTGTTTGTTGTGTTTCGGACAGCCGCCATCTTGAATTGGGGGGTTCATTTCCTCGTAGGATTCGGTTCTGGTCTAAGAGTATCTGGATAGGGGCTTATAAAAGAACGCGCTGGGGGAAAACTAGCCCAGAAAGAGGGTAGAAAAGCGAGGTCAAAGGTCGCGAGGGGGATCGTGCGTAAAAAAATGCACTTTTATTACGTGGGAATTTAAATGGAAGAGAGGCGATGAGCAGCGCCATCTGTCGCATTTCGTTTTAGGGATAAACTGGTTCTGCGTAATTGGGACCCCCTATAGGGCCCTTGATGGTTGATATATTTGGCCCATATATAGAAATATTTGGCCGTGCAGGGTCCATTTTGGTCCTTTGTGGGATGTGTAACTAATGAACGGCCATGTGTAGTACAAATCTATCCACACTTATTTAATAATGTCGCTGTCTCATCTTACCCCCGTGTCTCAATGCTCCCCACTCTGCCCCTATACGTGTTGTAAGAAGGGGTGCTGCAACCCGATCTCACCTCCTCCCCTTTTGCAATGCGGGTGAGGGGGTAAGGCGATAAGGGGGGTGGGGGTTAAAAGAGGTGGGAGTAGGACCCATGCTTAGACGACGGTTGAAAATACTGCCCTGGTGGTTGTTTATTTTTTTTTCGTGGGCCCCTATAAGGAGGAGGATTTGAGGAACCCCAGGCACCCTCGGACCCCCTCCTGAGGGTGAGGTCGACCCTGGGGGTCACACGACTGAGGGTCTGGCTCGGCATGAGGGCAGTCCCGGGGGGAGATACGAGGGGTCAACTGCTTCGGGGTCACCCAGGAATTTAAACACCCTGATTTACTCGTGTTTACCATTCGGGTGTGAATATCATGGACGCATTTTTATGGCCTAATGACGCCATTGTATATACGTTAGGACTATATTACGGAGACCCCTGAATACTACATGTACGAACACCTGGAAAGTACGGAGGCTTCCGATATTAGAATGCCTGGAAATTACGGAGGTCGAGGTTACGGATGCTCCTCTATAGAACACGCAGTCGATCACCGAACGCATCGGTGCGAAACAAATTATATACGGTAAATCGCTAATTACGGCCTGTGCGTTTCATCCTCGTCTTCGTTATTACCTTTTGTTTCAAATCTTACGCTCGGCGATTTAATTTTTATACTAATTTGATTTAAAGCCGCCGTTAAACGGACGAAGAAGATTAGAAATGGAACGGGGGGGAGGGAAGGGGACGAGGCTAAGCCTTCCATTTTTCAAAAGCGTTCGAACGTTCGAATTATAGCCTCGCTCTCTCGGTTTTTTTCGTTCTGTTTTCTTTTACCTTTTCTAAGAGTTTTTCGGCAGCGAAAAATATTTGGCGTAATTTGCGAAACATTAAAAGGTAATTAGGACGTCAAAAGACAGGAAACGTCGATTATATTATCCTCCTCCTCCTCCTCCTTCTGCTGCTGTTGCAGCGGCCAATTCGCAGTTTTCAACTTTGTTCGCCTATTGAAATACACGCAACGAAAGCATTCGCGGAACGAAGCATTTCGAAGAGAAGAAGGAAAGAAAAAACACGAGATGTCGACGAGAAACCTGTTTTCGTCCTGTGAGAAAAAGGTAAAATAATGAAGAAGGGGGAACGCGCTTCGTTGAACACGATGAATGGGCGAAGGGAGACTCATGAGGAGCAAAAAAAAACATCAGATATTCAGTCTGGGGAAGGCTTTAAACTTGGTGAACAAACAAGATGGCCGAAATATATGTATTACATCACGATTCACAACCCTAACTGTGTGTGTGTGTTTCCAACCTCGTGGCACACTTAACAAGGTGATCAAATTGTCGCGCACACTGAAATTCCAGCGGCACACAAACTATGCCCAATTAAAAAAAATAAATACGTAATACCCCTATGTGGGTTCATATGCCCACGTATAAATGATCCATGGCTAGTTCTGAAAGGGTCACTGGCACACTAATAAAGGTGATAAAATTGCCGCGGCACACTGAAAGAGGGACTAAAATTGACGAGGCACACCGCTATGTCCAATTTAAAAAAAACATACTTGTACAGAAAGTTCATATGTGTGTTTATGTCCGCGTAAATGACGTTTTACCTCGTTTTTGCATGTATGGCTTTATCATAAATTGGACTCGTATGGTCATATAAGCGCTTTGTTATGATCCATAAAAATTCAAAACGTGCGGCGAAATGCAAGTTTTGCACCTTGTTTAGTGTGCCGCCATATTGCGGGGTTTTTTTTGTTTCAAAAGTAACGCGGCTTTCGTACGGAGTAGTATTCGGGCCACGATGGACTCTTGCGTGTTCTTTTTGCTTTTCTTTCGCGTCCCTTCCTGTCCTCCGTAGCGAGTTGGATTAGCGTGCCGACGCGTGGCGCCATCTAGTGGCCGATCGGTAAAACCGACGCGTGCCAACTTTTGTGAGCGAAAAGCGCAGGGTGGCACGCTAGCGCTTATTGGTAGAATTGGTAGGCATTCAATTTAAAGGCGGGAACAAATTTCACTTGTTAAGTGTTTGGTTAATGCGCCGCTAGATGGCGCCACTTCTTTCGCAAAAATAAAATTCTGGCGCCATTGTTGAATGTTTTAAAAAATAATTCGTTTTCTCACTACACATATACACTACATTGGCATTACATTTGCAAGTTTGAACTACACTAGCACCATTACACCTACATTTTATGTAGTGTGGTTTGCGTTATGTCGATACATTGTAGTTGCAGGACAATTGTCCAAATAGTATTATAGTGTCCTGTAGCAGTACATTTTCTGGTACGTGTCTTAACTCTTGGATTTTTCTGTACTGCTAGTATACTATAATACTACAAATACTGCACTACTACAATGGACCACTATGCTGTTTGCTACAGTACGACTAATTCTGCTTTACTACACTTTTACATTGTTCTTATGTAAACTACACTACTGCATTGTACTACTACTACACTACTACAATGTTTAGTAACTACTGCTACTACACTTGAGCTACAAATTAGATTAGATATGGTCACTTTTTTGGAAATAAAGTAAAAAAAAATTAGACCAATGCATGTTAGTGTGCCACTCTGCGTGCTCCCTTACTAGGGGTTCACCTAGCTGGCGATGTGTTTCGCATTTCCGTTACTAGATGGCGCCAGGGATTAATGTCATGCCACATTACTTAAAAAAATGCGAGGGAGAAATTAAAAATTTTAAATTTTCACTTTTTAAATTGTGAAATCCGTTTTTTTTTAATTGTTTCTAAAGGAATTTTCCCAACTGCAAATGGACGTCGCCAGCGCGCATTTTACACAAAGCGAGTTGTGCATAGCGTGTGAAGCTCTTTTGAGATTTGGTACGTGTCTAACTCGTGGATTTTTCACCATAAAAACCTCGTTTTGTTTCCCACGAACGAACGTGTCTTTTTTAGCTTTAGATCGCGATTTAAGGACACGAAAATTGTTCGCTATGGGATTAAGCCGTGCGAAATGTGCGCGAACAAAAGACGCCCATTCCCATAAGGAAAAGACCCCCTATTTTCCCATAGCTGCGTGTTACTCTATTTAAATGTTATTGACGGGAGATGGCGGCCATATTGAATTGGGATAAGCTACTGACCAGTGTTTGTTCTTACTATAGTAGAACCTCTCTAAATGCATAAAATGAATAAACTTACCTAAAGTAATAATGAATATTTTTTAGTGGCCCCCATGCTTTTGTAAGTGAATATGAACGATGGAAGTGCAAAAAAAAATGTCAAACTAAGGATGAGGTTACCACTTGGTCGTTATTTGGTTTGCTTAAAATGTCCATTGGTGTATATATCTGGGTTTTTTTTTAGATAAAACTGTGTCCCCACTCGTGGTCCCTTGGTGGCACACACACGCCCTCGCAGGTGCGGTGGTGTTTTTTAGCCTCGTTGTCTTAATCACGAAAAGGCCATAAAAACAAGAGGCTTTTTTGAATTTCTCGCCTATGTGCTACTAAAAAGGTTGTTAAGTCGATGTTACCTCTACTAGTATTGCTTCTTCAATATTGCTTCAGAGAGGTTCAAAGACTTTAGCCTAAACTCACGAGTGCAAACGCAAACAAAAAGCAGCGAGGATCATCCGAAGCGTGGGTCGAACCAAACTTCCTTCTCATCTCTTCTTATTAAAACGAGGGGTTTTTTGAGAAACACCTGCAAAAGACGCCAACGCGTTTTTCAAACCGTGGCCTACATTACCGGCTTCTTTTGGGTGCCATTTTTGTACGAGAAACGAGGCAAAATGGCGGTTACTTACTGTTCTTCTTCTTCTTCTCGTTCACTCGAGTTTATAACAGTTTTGTAGCTGTAGTACTTGCGCGCAATTTGACTACGAAATCGGCAATTTTAGACACAAAAACCCCACCGTTTTTAGTTTAAAATAGGCACTAAATTTGAAAATGTTTATGGATGAGTTGACCATCTTGTTTTGGAACGGCGACGTTCTATATTCATTGCCTCGGGCAGCGGCTCGTGCAGCACGTGACTAAATCCTAACTATAGGTATACTAACCCTATGCGACTTACAACTGGACATATACAGTAGAACCTGTCTAAATGAATAACCTCTCTGTATGCATGAATTGTTCCGGTCATAATAACTACTGGATGGACGTACAATTTGTACAACCTTAAAACGTGAATATTTTACTAAAAATGATCCTTTTATCGAGCCTTTCTTAAGGTTTTGTAAAGGTCCTATTTATCGAGGTTCCGTCATTGAACTTTTGCGAATGCTTTTTCGTTTAATTATACGTTTATTTAAATATAGTGTACGAGTGGAGGACAACGACAAAAAAAAGTCGCCCCTTTTCTCACAAAATACGAAAATGGAAAATTGTTTGAGCTAAAAAGCCCGCGTTTGTATTCATTCAACACGAGCATAAATTTGATTTCCTATTAGATATTCGGTTAAAACTTTTTTAAAAAAAAACCAACAAGCTGGGGATATAAAGAAACACGGCGTGTGTGTCGCAGATGGTCGTTGAATATGAAATTCGGACGATAAGACTACTCTTGATGCGGAAAAAAGGGGTTTTCGAATAAAAAGAGTATTAAGTAAAAGGACGTATAAACCAAGCGAAACACGGGGCTATCTTTTTTAAAACTTGGTAACTATGGCAACCGTGGAACACGCCGCGGTTTAAAACCATGCATGCAGCTGTAGAACATCCGAGACCCTGGCAACCGTAGAAATGCAGCTTGTGCAAACTATAGAAAGGATGGAACACGCGGTCTCCATGGCAACCGTAGAACAATGAAACCGTAGCAACGATGGAACAGCCTCCATGGCAACCTTAGAACACATCGAGGCCCTGACAAGGATAGAACACAGTCTCCATGGTAACCGTGGAACGCCATTTTAACTATAGAACATCTATACCTTGGCAACGATAGAACACTGAAACCATGGGTAACGATGGAACACAGTCCCCATGGCAACCAAAGAACATCGAGGCTCTGACAACGATGGAGCAGTCTCCATGGCAACCGTTAAATGCCATGGTAACTATAAAACATCGAAACCCAGGCAACGATGGACCACTGAAACCATGGCAACCGTGGAACGCCATTTTAACTATAGAACGTCGAGCCCCTGGCAACGATGGAACACAGTTTCCATGACAACCGTGGAATGCCATGGTAACAACGATTTTCATATTTATTGTATGCCATTTGGCATGCGTGGAATTGAACGCGTGATTTGTTGAATCGTCCGCCTGGATCGCGTCCGTCGTTCGACCCCGAGTCGAATAAAGAAGAAGTGACAATGGACAATGGGCCAATTAAAAGGTCACTCGCCCTCCATTAACGAGAAAAAAGCATATATCGCGTTGAAGAGAGAGGGCGTCCGAAACACAGCGGTCTATTCTGTACATGTTCAACATGTCTGGCTCGTGTCACCCATATATATTATGGATAAAGGTGAAAAATCCATATATGGCCATTCAGTGGTTACGGCACTCGAGAGGCCCCTCGGCGGCACACCGAACAAAAAATGGTTGAAATGAGGTGTTTTTTAATGGCTAAAACGAGTGCATTTTTTATGTTTTGAGGTTTTTTTAAAATTTATTTATTGTAAGTCATAAAAGTGATATTTTGTTACTTATTGCTCTTATAAAACTCTTGACAATGGCTTTTTTTTCTTTTTTCTAGGTAAGTCCAATCACTGTGTGTCATTGTTGCGTATTCCTCACACGAAGTACTAGTAAGTATACTTTCAAGATGGCCGCCGCCATGCCGTGGCAATTAGAAAATATCAACATTGGGAGTTTCAATATGGCCACCTCCCTATAGAAATAGCGAGTTTGAAAGTTCCAAGATGGCCCCCATCGAACAAAAATTAACCATCAATGATTCCAAGATGGCCGCCAGCATTTCGTGTGTACATTTTAATGAAGCCTAATTGAACCACTTTCGTGAGTCCCAAGATGGCCGATTGGTTATTTTTTTGTCTGTTTCCACCCCTCGTGTTTGTATATGGGCCTATCCTTGGCCAGGGGTTCACCAGGGGCAGAAGAGGGGGTTGTAGGTCACGCTACCTGCTCTTCGGTGTTATCCCCCTCTTTTTTTGTTTCCCCCCGAGGGTTTAAGAGGTAAGAGGCTTAAATAAGGAAATATGAAAAAAGTGAAGCCAGATTGGTTTATTTTGCTGAGCCCCGGCCAGAATTCGGCCCCAGACTCCCTATAGGAATGTGCCTTTCATCAAAAAACCACAAGAGGGGAGGAAAATCCCTTGTTTTTAGCATTTTTTACGCCTTTATTAAAGGTGAAAATTTGAAGGTAATGATCTCCAAGATGGCGCCGGGGAGATTTATAATTATACTAAAGGGTGTTGGCCGCCATCTTGCAATTTGGCAACCGGAGATCCAAGATGGCCTCCATCGTTCGTAAACACTAACCCATCGTGAGTCTCAATATGGCCGCCACCATTTCGTTTATGTATATGGCAAAACCGTTGGTACGCATAAATCATGACCGCCATCTTGAAATTCCTATCATTCCTTGGGCTGGCTCGTTTTAAATACCTTGACTTTAAAATCCTCTTTCCTAATGGCCCTTTGGAATGTTTCCCCACCACCCGTGGTCCATGCCCTAAGCGCTCCACGTGCAATCTCGTAATGGTCTTTTGTGCGGTTCCAATGGACAACCAAGGGTGCCCTAATCCGTAAGGAGAGAAGGTCCCTTTTCCCCTATTGTTCCCATTCGTGTTCGGATACCAAAGTCTTCGGTTGTCCATTTCGGTCCCTATTGTTCCTTCTCTCCTGGGTCCCTTTTTGTGCGTTGGCTCTAATAGCCTAGGGCACTAGCTATATTCTTCTTCTTACTAAATCGGTGATTTATGTTATGAGGATTACACGGTTCGCTTTTTATATAAATTTCAAGAAATTCTTGAAGGTCATTAGTTCAGTCGTGACTGAAATTGATGACAAATAGTAAGGGCCGACTTAATCATCGTATAATAATACTGTTATTGATTTTTTTTTTAAACATGGGCCTGTCATCGTTTGTATATGGACCATATATGTAACATACTGATCTTTTAAGGCCCAAATATCAGTCATATTTGGCTATATTAGGCCGATTTGTAAGTCCGATATCAAGGGCCATGTAGGCTATGTCCCATATACATATTTTAAGGGCCAAATATGACCCACAGAAGGTATTTGGCCCATCTATAATTCCATTGAAATTCGGGGAATGTGCTTTAATTTTATCACCCCAACACTGGAAAATGTTTAGAGACTTGTTTGGTAAAATTATCGCTGTAATTGTGGGTCTTGGGTCCTTGAAAAACGTAATGAATGAGCCCTTGAAATCCATTGAAACAGTTTACTCGCAACCGTAGAACACTGCAGCCTCCATAGCAACCGTGGAACATGTTATCTATAGAACACTGTAACCGTGGCAACGATGGAACACGGTCTCCATGGAGACTGTGTTCTATATGGTTCCCACGGCAACTATATATAGAGCATCGAAACCATATATAGTTCAAAATATATAGTAATACAGGTCCCAGAGGCTCCAAAACGAAGGCCTTTATCGTAATGTGGTTATGTCATTGACTCTAGCGAGTGATTATCGGTTATCTTAATCTGCCATTAATAAAACGGGGTCAATTTTTGTTCAACTTGTTCCTGTTTGTCCAATTAGCGATTGACTGATTGCTTTTTACTAACATTTATTACGTTATATATTATTTATAATTGATAACGAGAATATTTCGTTTTTTTTTTGTGTGTGTATAAATTAAGGAATTAAATTATGATTTCTAGTTTTTTCAATCGCGTTGATAACCGACTCTCCGATTTTGAATGAAGTCGAACGAGGAAATGATTCGTTTGGTCCTCCTAAACAGATCTTTGGTCCGCTCTCCAAGATGGCGTCCTAGCATTGATTATATACATAGTTTTAAGTTATACAGCACCAGTCCTAGGTATATAACTTAACTGTTTTACACAATGCCATCCCCTTGTCCTTTATAATAAAGCCTTGTTCGTGAGCCCCTTTTTTTATTTATTTTTGTGTTTGGGCCCCCTGGCGGCTCATCCTTGCTTAGTTTCACTTATTCTTCTTTTTCTTCTACCTTCTCTACTTTCTGACCTTTACTTAAGTTGTGGCTTTCGAACAAAGATTTTTATTTATTTTGGGTTTGTTTACCCCTTTTTAAAAAAAATGTCGAGTCGATGGCTTTTTTATTTATTTGCTGCTACGAAAATGCAAATACGTGTATTTCGACAAAATTGTCACGGCACACGTTTTTATGTTACGGGAATCACGTTTCACCTTTTCGAGAAAAATTTAAGAACCCTTGCACGAGCTACGCCAAATGTGGAACCTCCTGTGCTCGCGTTCCATTATCTGGAAGTTATTGGTTTCGTGCCTATTTTTTGCTCCGGATTTTCGTTATTTCTCATCAATTGAACGTTTAGTTTTTTCATTAAACAGCTTAGATTGAAAAAAAAAAAAAAATGCAAATTAGGATTCAAATTAATTGATGAAATTTCAGTGAACGCAATCTCTCTCCTAACTCCTTTTCGCTTCATCCCTTTAGAATTGTATTCAAAATATTGGAACGCTGGCACGAGCTACGCGAAATGGAACCTCGGGGTTTGTTTCTTTTCGGACGTGTTTGTTGGTCCAGATTTTCGTTATTCGCATCAATTAAACGTTTATTTTTTTTCAAGTAAACTGTTTAGAGCAAAAATTGTGTAAAATCAGAATGAAATTAATGGCAAGAAAACATTCAGTTAACTATATCTCTCTTAATTCTCACGCTTTTTCGCTTTATTCCCTTCGAATTTTTGAAAAATTGGAACGCTGGCATGAGCTGTTTACGGAACTTTCGAGTTCCATTTGGTACGTGTTTGTTGTCAATTTCGGTCGTGTTTTTAGTTTGTTTTTATTGACAATTTCTCCAAAAGCGCGCGTAAAAATTGCTTTAGTTTTAATTAAGAAAGACGTAGAAATAGTTTTTGAAAACTCTACAGCCAGTAATTTTGCGAATATTCCCCGTATCTCGCTGCATGCAGCTAGGAATTCAAACCCTGACGACCCGCCATCTTTTGAAAAGTTTGGAATACCTGAAAAATGGTTGTATTTTGTGTTAAAACCGTGTTGTTTTCTTATACTATATATAATTATAAACCTTCGTCGATTGGCTGTACGTTGCAGTTTGGCCCGAGGTTGTTTCCGCCTACCTGGCACAGGATCCCCGCCCGTATCTCGTTTACCTTCTATGGACAATTGAATACAGAGGTGGTTGCTTTTTTTTTTATATATTTTCCTCTCTCTCCCTCCTTTTCTTTCTTTTTCCTCCTTCTTCTTCAACCTTCTTCGCTTTTTCCGTTGGCAGACACGGGGCTCGTGTTTTTCACATCGCCATTCGCTTACCTGTTGTTCGCCTACCTGCACGTATACATACGCGCTTAGGACTACAAAACGAGTATTTATTGCTATAAACCAAGATGGAGTCGTCGTCTTTGGAAACTGGTTAAAAGAAATACGTTTATTTAATTTTCTCACCTCGTCAGGTGTGCGAAGAAGAAGCTACGAATGTTGTTATCGGTGTGTTTGTGAACGTTGAATTACGCGCAAGGAATTTGTACGATCAAATAGCAGCGCTCGAGGAATGCCAAAAGCTTTTCATTTTGCGGGATGATGAAGAAGAAATAAGTTTTGTTTTCTTTTGGTTTTAATAAGTTTGGAATGTGAATTGAACGTGGATTTATTAGGGTAAGTGCTTTTATTCCCCTAACAGCTAGAAAAACCCGCGACACCTGCTGCAGCTGTCTTTTAAGGTCTTAAGAGAGAGAGAGAGGTGAAAATACTGTTTATCCTTCTTCTTCTTGGTTGTTCTTCACGTATAGGATCTGTGGTTAGGATTCTCTCCATTGTGTAGGACAGCGAGGGGGTCAGAGGGACCCTAATGACCCTTGCCCCCTCCTCGGCTCGTAGGACAGGTTATTTACGAGGTTAGGATCTGGAGGGTATAGTCGTTTTTAAGTTATTAAGTCTTAGGTTCCTCCTAAGCCATATCAGGTGTCTGGTTAGGGTACTGGTTAAGATACTGGATAGGGCCTTACTGGTTAAGGTGCTATTGACGATTGATTTACTGGTTAGGTCCTTTTCAAATGGTGTGCCGTACAAGTATATATGAGGGTCCAAAATGTGCTTTTTATACATGGTCTATAAAAATAGGTGTGTTTCAACAGGTGTGCCGCTAAGGGTCTGCTTCACTGTACCGCAGTTCTTGGAACGATCTAATAAGATACACATATGGGTAGACCAGAGCCCATGATGTGCCGCGACACTTTTAGCCCTTCGTTATCAGTGTGCCGTGAATTTCAAAAGGTTATGGATCGTTATATGGCAGCAGATGGTAATCCCAACCGGTAAAATACGATGCCCCAGCCCAAAATCCCCTCTCCTGCACGAGCCACTTTTAGGCGTGGGCGCTGATGGAGAGGTCAGAGGTCGTTGCGAGTGGGATGATGATGATGATGATGATGAGGATGGTGGTGAAGATGATGAGTGGGAACACCCTGCATTAAGCCGAGCCTTCAAACTCATTTTTTGCACGATTTTTGACCCGATTTCGTGAACTACCTGGTTAGGATGCGCTAATATACGAGGGAGTGGACAGAATATCGTGAACACTCGGCCAAGGGCTGGGCACGAGTTAATAATAGGTCCTTGATATAACTTGGTCTAAGGGGATGGGGGGAAAATAAAAATGGAGGCCCCACCCAGCGCAACATATTCTCTCGTTTAATACTGCTAAATTATGTTTAATTTAAATGTGTGTCATTTTAAGTGACCTACATTTCGATTGACTTTTTCACCTGGTTTTAACGCTGACAAAAAAAAAACACGTTTCTCAGCAGCCAGCATTCTTTTCAGCGAGTGTTAACATATATGACGTCACATTTGGTGTTCGCCTTATTTTGTCCATCGCGCGCTGTTCGGCTAATTGAAGAATGATGTTGTTTTTCAACTGGTGTTTTACACCCGGCTACTATTGGAGACCAGGCGTGGGTGAACGCTTTAAGGCGTTTTAAGTGAATTCCTGGAAATGTCTATTGATTAGTCAGCTATTTCTGGTTGCTGGTACCTCCGTCTGCTAAATACGCCTTCCTGGAATGGCCCCCCCTCTCCCAAAAATACTGGCCTTGGGCGCGCATTCCATTAACAACACCTTAAGCATTTCCAATATGGCCTCCGGTACGTAAACACGTTGTCAATGTGCTTTTCGAAAGCCGCTGCATTTTCAAATATGACCTCCCAAGATCTATAAAACATGTCCAATGTGCTCTCCCAAGAACTGCCACATTTCCAATATGGCTTCCAAAGTCTAAGCATCTCCAATAGGGCTCCCAAATGTTGCTAATTTCCAATATGGCCTGCAACACCGTGTGGTTTTCAAATACTATGACCTCCAAGACCTAGACATTTCCAATATGGCCTCCCAAAAGCCGCTACATTTTCAAATATGACCTCCCAAGACCTAACCATTTCCAATAAGGTCCCCAAAACTTGAACATTTTCAATATGGCTCCTAAGAAGTTTTACGGTTGTCTCCCCATTTTGAATTTTGTTTCGTCGCGTTGATACGAGTGAGTTATCCCAGTCGTAGCTGAAAATCAATCACTTGTCACATTTTGGCTTTTTGTCAGATTCCTTGAAATCCTTGAATTGTGTTTGTAAAATGTAGCGTTAGGACTTGACAACCCTGAAAAATACGAGTGTTGATAACTTAAGAAAATTGAAAACTTGGATTGTGCCAGATTTTTGTATTTGCGGAGAAAGATAAAAACAAGAAGTAGCGAGGTTTCCAGGGAAAGTTTCGGTTTCACTTATCGAGCTTAAGGTAAATATTGTTCGGCGTGTCAAAGGTCACCCACGTGTGGGCCCTTTGCGAAAACACGATCGTGTTGACTAAAGGGGGTTTTTCTCATCGAAATCAAACCGTTTTTGTTGCCACAAACACCTCGTTTTCTTATCGTTTTGTTTGGATTTCTCCCCGGACGACAAACAAAACGCGCTCTGGAAAAAAACAACCTACTTTTTCACTCGAGGAATGAATTCTCAAACTGCTGCTGCGTGTTTACGAAAATATATTAAAAAAAAAAAAAACGCTTTCGAAATGCTTCACGTGAAATTCATCCCTTTGTTCACTAATCTACACTTTCCCGCCATTAACTAGATGTAGTACGTGCATGGAAGAGCGTCACTTATATAGTAAAAGAGGTAAAATGAGGAATTTGAATGCCGTGGCAACCGTGGAACGCTCAAGAGAACATCCCTAGCAACCGAGGAACGCTCGAAAAGAACACTCGTATGTCGCCATGGCAACCGTGGAACGTCAGAAATTAAAAGAACAACCCTAGCAACTGTGGAACACGGGAATACGTCGCCATGGCAACCGTAGAACGTCAGAAATTAGACATTGCAACCGTATATACAATGCTAAATTTAAAGAAATACATTTGAAATTTTGAAAAATGTTTCTGACGTTTTTAAAATAGTTCTCACACTTGTACTACTCGCATTTTTAAATATTTCTCACATTTAAAGATAATATTGCTGAAATTTTAAAAAAAAATGTTTCTGAAACATTTTAAATGTGTCTTCTATTTTACAAATATTTCTCCCATATTTTTAAAATACTTTTGCAATTTTTAAAAATATTTCTCCCACTTTTAAATTATTTTTCATATTTTTAAACACTCGACGTTTTTAAAAAAATATTAAAAAATATTTTTAATAATGTGAACATTCCACCAGTCCGCCATCTTGATTCCCAAATGACGTCCCTGGGTTTCACAGGGTCCAACGACCAACCCCCAAAAGTTATAATTTTCATATCAGAGGCTTATTCTTCTCCACTTTCTTTTGTTTTGTTTTTTTCTACCAAATTTGTAAAACCTTAAAATTAGCGATCTTTTAATAGGTAGTAGTAATAAGTGCTCTTAACATTTTTTTTGTGGATGTTTTTCAATGTCAACTGGTCGAATGCTAAACAAAAGAGGGGGAAAAACATAAAATGAAGAGAGATGGGGTTTTTTAAGGGGGGGACATGTTTTATAGGAGTAGTAACACAATAGGGGGATTCTGTAGGAATAATAATAAGAATAATAACAGTCTGTAAGAAGTAGACAAAGGAATGACTGACGTTCATAATTCATATTTATTACGTCGTGCTGAATTTTTTTTTTTTTTAATTTAAGGGGGCTCGAAAAATACCTTCGGAGAAACTTAAAAAAGTACATGTTTTAAAAAGTCGAGGGAGAAAATGCTGGGTTTTTTTTTCTATATTTTTGAAAACCACAAGTATGTGCCATGGCTATTAACATTTTGCCTTTGAAAAATTGAAAATTTTGGACGTAATTTTCAATGTGGTTTTCAAACGTGGTTTTCAATGTTATTCGCCTATAAGAAACCGGTTTTCTTGTTATTGCCTTTTGTAATAATACCTTTTCCCATGAATTTATAACAAAAAAAGGAGAAGAAATATGTGCGTTGAATACACTCGATGGTATTTCGGAGGTTTTGAACTGACTTCACCTTTCATAAAATACACACACAGTCTTACGTGAATTATCCACATTGGAGGCTAACATAGACGCCATCTTGGGTTGCTTTGTCGAACTTGAGACGAGGAGTTTGTTGCCACAGCTGCCATCTTGCTTTTTTTTTAGTGGATTTGGTTATCACATAGCCGCCATCTTGGGTTGTTTTGTCGAATTTGGGAAGAGGAGTTAGTTGACATAGCCGCCATCTTGCTTTTCTTAGTGGATTTTATTACCACAGAGACGCCATCTTGCTTTTTGGGTTACTCTTATAGGTCCTTTGAAATCAGGCTAACTCTTCGATCCTCTGAAAACAAAATTAAAAACACTACTAACTCTTAGTAGCCCTTTGGAAATAGGGTTGAAAAACCCTGCTAACTTGAAGGTTGAAAATCTCGCTAACTCTTTAAGCCCTTTGAAAACAAGGTCCTCCACGAATTCCATTTCAGTGTTAATAATATAAGGCGTACCTATAGTGCGAGGGTTGAACAAAGGACCTCGACCCTTAACTAAGGTATACGTGATGCCCCCCGCCATTTTTAGTGATTTCTGTCGTTTATTTTGTGTTTTATGTTAAAAACGTTTGTAGCAAATTGAATTTCTCTCTCCCCATGCAGTGCTTTTTAAGCCATTTTTCGCCCCTGGGCTTAGACGTTTAGCCTCCTTGAGCCTCGGTGCGAACCACGCACACACACACACAGGTGTATTCACCTCACAAAAAACACAACGCACGGCCATGGGAAAATACCTTCGAAAGCCCAGGGAAAACCGCGGCTAACGTTTTAAAGCTTTTTACTAACTCAAAACAGAAAAAAAAATGGAACTGCTGCAGTGTTCTGTCTAATCTATATTATGGCCGCGTTCCACGGTTGCTATGGCCTCTGTTTCTTATGTTCTACGGTTGCCATGGCGACTTGATTTTCTTTCTGCTGTTCTACGGTTGCTATGGCATTGTTCCATAGTTACATCCATGGCATCGGGTTCCGTGGTTGCCATGGCGACGAATGTTCCTTAGTTGCTGCGGTTATCTTCTGGCGTTCCACGGTTGCTATGACGACTCGTATGCCACGGTTACGTCATAACAGCGTGGATTTGATTGTGCATTTACTTCCGTTCCACCTTTCGAACCCAAGGCCGCCATTTTCCCCATTTTCTCCCTCCACGATGCGACAATGGAAGGTCACTTTATATAAATGGCGTTTTTGAATAATTCATGGCCAGGTGGCGCCTTTTTTTTTACAATTATTCGCATTTTCAACCTACTTTTTTGGGGTATTTTTCCTTCTTTTATTAAATCGATTCTTTCTCGATTACACAAAATGTTTTTTTTTTTTTATATAGAAGTTTCTAATATGTTTAAACGAGAAATAATAAAAGTCGACCATTTTGAATTCCCGCAGCTTTATTTTTGTATTTTTTTTTCATCCCAACTTGTGGTTTGTTTATTATTATTATTTTGTTGTTGTTCAACATATGTGTTTGAAAACAGATGCAAAAAGTGTTGCCATCGCACTTTTCAAGATTACTTTTTGTCCAAATGTGCTGACTCGATACGTAATTGGTATTATCACGAGTGTTCCTAAAGTGTACGCCATTGATTGCGACGGAGTTTTTCAACTCGGGTCTGAAATTGTCGCGGCACACCTGTGAGCGTTTGTGTGTAGTAGTAGAAGTTTCCACCCCGATTGAGACAAGTCAGTGTGACCCGATTCCTTATCTAGATGACCTCCATTTTCTCGCTTATTTATTTCCTAATCTGGTTAATATAAAATGTTGCGTGTCTCAAAATATCAATCAGTTTTCGGTTCCTGGTTCGTCAAACGCGATTCCGGTTAATCGGGACATCTTTAGGATTGGTACGCTTTTTTGCCACAAATACAAGGAATTAAATGTGTTAAATTTAAAAAAAAAACTTTTCTTTTAAGTACACCCTGTATTCAACTTTATATTGTGTCCTAAAAGTCTTAAAAACTGTATAAACAACATTCCATATAGTTTCATTTAGCATTACATTCAACAGTCTCGAAACTATTAGTACACCCTGTAGTCAATCTTACAGGGCGTCCGAAAAGCATGTAAAACTGATGGAAACATTCTATTCAATACAAGTTCAATTTGGTTAGTATTAAAAATTGCATTTGGCATTTGGGTAGTTTTTCCTACTGGGCGTTTCGTCTAAAACCAGAAATCTCATTCGTGATCGACTTTCCGGGCATCCTGTATAGTCAACCATACAGGGTGTCCCAAACGGAGAGTCCAGACTATACAAATGTGGCTGTATTTTCAATAAAAATACAGGACGTTTCGTTTGAACCAGAAATTTCATTCGAGAAGGACTGTTCGTACACCCTGTATAGTCAACCTACGGGGTGTCCTAAAAGTCTTTGCAAAAAAAGTGGGTTTTGTGTGATTTTGTATTTAAAATACAGGGTGTGTTTGGCGGGTATTCGTAACTTGTCATTGACTATACCTACTTTTGAAACACCTCTAAATAATGTTTCGCGCCTAATTTGTGGGTGGGTCTTTTTTAGCTCGTGTATGTGTGTGTGGGGGGCAATATGATATTTGTATTTTTGGGCCGTGGTCAATTTGGTCCACAAATTGGGTCATTGGTGGAGGTTGAACTCACCCACTAGGCATTTAATTAATTAGTCGGGTGCGTTTTTCCTGTTTGACAACGCCTCGGTCCTCCTCAGGAAGAAGGGACGTGTTTCGAATGACCAAAGAGAATGACCTCGTTTTACACACCGCTCGTGTTTTAACACCCCTCCCCTAATTCACAACTTCTGGTACATCCTACAAATATATAAGTATACACACACTTCCTGCTTTTTTACCTTTTAATGGACCCCCGGAGGCCCTAACCCAATGCATTTTTATTGCCAAAGGACCTACGATAGGTGTTTTATGACCAATTGTGTCCCATGGTAACGTATTCTCGAGTTCCACGGTTGCCATGGCAACTTGTGTTCCATATGGTTCCAATTTAGAGTTCTACGGTTGCTATGGCTTCTATTCAGCGGCACACAGTTTAAAAAGTACTTTAGATTACAATTTTTCAAAGAAAACATGGCGGAAACGTGGTGTGAATGAATGTTTTTGTGATTTTAGTTAAAAAAGCTGCTTAAATGAGGTCAAATGCGCCGAAATACACACCTGAAAACGCCCGCTTCACCCACGTTCATTTTTTACTGTATTTTTTTTTTTATATAGTAAACTGGGTTGAAAAAATAAGCAAAAAAAAAAAAAAAAAAACATCTGTTGACCAATGTGTCGCCTGAGAGGCCCTTTGTCAAGGGCCGAAGCTTTTCGGTGGATTACAGTAACAGGGAATGGACCAAAAATGAACCCTTATGGGTTTTTAAAGGTATAGAGGCCCTTTCCACGAAGCGTGTAGGGTCCAATGCCATCATTGGCATCCGATGAGCTAGCTATAAGGGCTGTTCAGCTCGCATTTTGAAAGCAATTTGAATCTTGCGTGTGTGTGTGTGTGTGTGTTGTGGCATTCCACGAATGTTTGAAACACAAAACAATTTTAAGGGAGGAGATTTGCTTAAAACGAGATTATGGCTGGTTAACAATTGGCGCAACATGAGCTCTCGCTCTCTCGGGAATGTCGTGTTGATGAATTCGCCTTCTAAGGGAGGTCAAAGGTGAAAACGGCGACCTCCGTGTGTATCCTCTATACCAGTGTGCCGTCGAGGGTCTGCGCTTAATTCGTTAAAAGTGTGCCGCGGAAGTTTTTCACTAATTGCGACATAAACAAACATTGAAAACGGTCATCCGAGAGCGGAGTAGTCGATTTATCATTTAAAGAATGAGAAAACGAAACATATCCTTACAAATTTGGCTCTTGTTCCAGTTGCTGCCCGATTTGGAATGCTCCAATTATGGTTTGGAACAGCGGCGCGAGATTTCGTTCTAGAACGTCGCGAATTTGAACGCTCCTGCTATTCTAGCAAGCAAAATATATACTGTATTGGTTAGGAAGAGCAGCGCGTGATTTCGTTCTAGAACAACTGCACGCGGAACTCGTGGCTCGGGCTGTTCGCGTTCTAGAACGAAATATTTGCCACGTTCGCCGTGTTAATTGTGTTTATTAAAAATCGTAATGTACATTATTATTATATTTTGGCCGGCGGAATCCAGCCATATAGAGCGAGCTAGAGACCCCAGAATGTCAATTAATGTGGTAGTGGTAGCCCTTAGCCTCTCTATTGTTTTGACTTTCTCCCCATTGGCACCCCCTTCTATTGTCCTTTTAGGTGCGAATTGTTTTCTATCTTTCTTTTTCTCCTCGTCGTCGTATTTCTCGCTCTCTCTCACTTTGAGTCCAGTGCTTGAGTTGCTGCAGCCGGTGTCCGATTTGTTACCTCCAAAAAAAAAGGTGGGATTTTTTAACGCGTCGACTTTTATTAGGAAGAAAAAAGCGGGACGATGGACTCAGCCACCGTGGCTTATGGCCCTTTCAGGACGGCTGCCCTGTGGCCGAGGTAGCCTAGGACACTAGGACGATGGTTCTTCTGGACCACCGTGGTCCCCCCGACCGCCTAAGGGCGCGGAGGGCCACCAGCGCCCCCAACCTACGCCTCTGCTTCCTAATGTTTCTATTGTTTTACGTGGTGGCGCCCCTGGTGGCCAGGAGGCACTCCAAAGAAGCGGAACCGAAAAAAGGGAAAAGTAAGTTATGTCCTAATGTCGCGAGGCCCCAACAGCGCCCCCTTGTGGCTTATGGAAACTGTGGCATTGAAGACGGCCATTTTGGCCCTTAAATGTTAGATGCAGAGTGGCACACGAGTGCTTATTGGCTATACGTAATCAAAGCGGTATGACCGTGGTATTTGATATTTTTCATCACTTGTTGTAATTTATTTTATTATTTTTATTATTATTTTTTAGTGCTCTTTGAGCTTTTAGAGTTGTGTATGTTTTCTCTTTGACATGATCAATTCTTAAATAAATAAATAAATAAAGACGGCCATCTTGGAACCCTACGTAAAGTTGTCCATTTAAATGATATCCGCAGGATTGCACATAAGTTTTGATTGGCCCAATTCCAGGCTCTAAATTTAAATTGAGTTTATAATGAGTTGAATCGTGTTTTCAGCCATATCGGAGAACTTAAAATCAAATTATGCTGCCTTCTTTTCGATTGCGGTTTTCCGCAAATCGGTGTTTCTTACGTAACTTTGATTTCGTATTCTCATCGTATTCGATTTTTCTTGTATTTCTAGTCTGCATCGGCACAACTGGCAGGTTATCCGTACCGTCCAACAAGGACCACCATTACCGCAATCTAAAGGATAGATACACGAATTGCACGTACGTGGACGGAAACCTGGAACTCACGTGGTTACAGGTAATATATATTATTACGTTTCTCGGATCAAAAACTCGATTCTCAGAGTGCTTGTTTCGAAACGATACATATTCCTTGTTTTGTATTTTCCAAGCTGTCACGATACGTTTCGAAGTAAGAAAAACGTGTTTTTTATGTTTGAATAGTCGTTAAATGTGGATACTTTATGACAGTTATTGGCACATATTGCGCTAAGCAGTTAAAATATACGTAATTTTGAAAATCCGGGTGCCGGTGCTGTCTGGAGTCACCACACTTCGGCTGAAGAGTAGTTTTTCTCCGTGTATTGCCGAGCGTGAAAATAATCTCTTCGATACCACGTTTCTTTCACAGGGCGAAAACTACGACCTTAGTTTTCTGGAACACATCCGAGAGGTGACCGGCTACGTCTTAATTTCTCACGTGGACGTGAAGCGCGTTGTTCTTCCCAGCCTCCAGATCATCCGCGGCCGCACTCTCTTCAAGCTCAACATCCACGATGACGAGTTTTCTCTCATCGTCACCCTCGGCAAAATGTACAGCTTGGAGTTGCCGTCCCTCAGAGGCAAGTTTTCTAGGATTGTTTTTACTCGAGTTTAAGGAAGGTCCTTCGACGGGATTCCGGGTTTGTCTTCGTGCTTTTAAGCTTTTTTTCTCCTCCCGATTTCCAGATATTCTCGCCGGGAGCGTGGGCATCATCAATAATTTCAATCTATGTCATCTGCGTACGATAAACTGGGAAGAAATCATCACGGGCCCCAAAGCGAACTACGTCTACGTGTACAACTTCTCGCAACCGGAAAGAAAATGTAAGTCCTCGTCTCGACCGCTTAACAAGTTTAAAAACTCCGTTTCCTCGACAAACTCGTTAATAAGAGTTCTACCGTATTTACGTCTTTATTAAAATAATTTCTCCGATTTAGGTCCGGAATGCGATGAATCTTGCAAGGACAAACCGTGTTGGGGAGAAGGTCCGGGAAACTGTCAGAACTTCAGCAAGGTGAACTGTCCGGAGCAGTGTCACGGCGGACGATGTTTCGGTCCCAATCCCAGGGACTGCTGTCACTTGTTCTGCGCCGGAGGATGCACCGGACCAAAGCAGTCCGACTGCCTGGTGAGAATCCGTCTTCCGAAACGAAGCTCCTCGACTTCGGGTCGAAAGGGCTTTTTGGCTTCGGAAAGGTCTTCGACTCGAGGAAACGTCGCAATCACGGTTTTTCTCGTCGTTTTTTTTTTAGGCCTGCAAGAACTTTTACGACGACGGCGTCTGCAAGGAGGAATGTCCTCAGATGCAGCGCTACAACTCCATAACGTACTCTTGGGAAAGCAACCCGGATGGCAAATACGCTTACGGGGCCACGTGTGTCAAGAAATGCCCGGGTATGTCATTTCGCCCGCCGCTACACGCTAAACTTACGCTTCGATATATAGTTTCTCAACAACTTTTTACGTCACGTTTCAGAGCATCTTTTGAAAGATAACGGCGCTTGCGTCCGTTCGTGTCCTCCCAAGAAGACGTCCGTCAACGGGGAATGCGTGTTCTGCGACGGACCCTGCCCCAAAAGTAAGTATTGATCCGTGAAATTTCTGGCTAAGGTTCTTTCCTCGGTCGTATTTTTTACGAACAAATACCGTTTTCAGAATGTCAAGGCGTGGATATGGTCCATTCCGGGAACATTGACAGCTTCAAAGACTGCACGGTCATCGAGGGCTCGTTACGGATCCTGGAGACGACTTTTGCGGGATTTCAAGACGTTTATCCCAAGTATGATATCCGTAAATTGCATATACTTTTAACTCTCGTCGTTATCTCGTGTATCTGATTTGACTCCATCTGAATTTGCAGTTTTACGTTCGGACATCGTTATCCGGCGATGCATCCGGACAAGTTGGAGGTGTTCAACACTCTGAAGGAAGTGACCGGTTACATCGACGTGCAAGGAAGCCACCCCAACTTCACCGATCTTCACTACTTTAGAAATCTGGAAATAATCGGCGGGCGGCAGCATTCCGAGTAAGGGCCTCTTCCTTCCCCGCCATCGTTTCCAGCTTCGTAAATCCCGAATGTTACGACGTACGGTTTTATCGTTTCAGGTATTTCTCCGCCTTGTACATTGTCAAATCTTCCCTAAAGTCGCTCGGGTTAAGGTCCCTGCGCCTGATCCGTTCCGGAAGCATCGTCATCCTGGAGAATCCGGACCTTTGTTTCGCCAAGAGCATAAATTGGGACAGGCTGAAGAAATCGCCTCAACAAAACACGTTGATGCAGAGCAATCGAAAGGAGGAAGACTGCTGTGAGTGGCCGTTGAAGTTTTCCAAAGGGCCCTGGTCTTAAAACATTTAGTTACAATGACACGGACGTTGATCTTTTTTTCAGCCGCCGAAGGTCTCGTCTGTCACACCGAGTGTTCTAACGAGGGCTGCTGGGGCCCCACCCAAAACGACTGCTTGTCCTGCAAGGATTACGCCCTCTCAAACTCCTGCTTGGAATCTTGCGACACACCCGGGTGAGCCTAGCTCGAGTTTACGCTTACGTAAACGTACGTGTTTGAGCGTGACTTACGTATTTTTATAACTTTGTAGCCTGTACTACAAGACGAATAAGCTGTGCGACTATTGTCACGAGGAATGCGAGAAGAATTGCACGGGACCGGTAAGCTTTTCTTCTAACGGCTTCCGGACTCGATCGGTGGATCGGGCCCCATTTAACGTTCCATCTTTTTCTAGGGCCCCGGAAATTGTTCCGCCTGCAAACACGTCCGCGACGGACCGTACTGCGTCGCCAATTGTCCCGTCACCAAGTTTATTCAAGACGGAGAGTGTTTGCCGTGTCACGAAAACTGCGTCGAAGGGTAAGCTCGCGATCGATCGTCGAGCGACTCGTTAAACTTAACGGACGTTGCGATAACTCGGTCAATTTGTTCCAGATGTTCCGGTGCCGGAAACTTCGTGGGTTTGGGCGGATGCAATTCGTGCGAGAAAGCCGTCTTGGATCAAAACGCACCGGCGAATGTCGTAAGTTTTCTCGCTCTTTGTTCTAAATCTCGATACGGGTATCGCAAAATGGTGGATGTTTTCGGACACTTTTTAGCAGAAGGGTCCTCGTAGGTCCCTTCTTTATGAGTGTTTTTTCGCTTAGGTCCCTGCTTTACGAGGGTTCCTTCGCTTAGGTCCCTTTGTTAGCATTCCTTCGTTAATTTGATCGAACATTTTTTTTTATCAGGGAAGTTGTTTGAAAGCCGACGATCCGTGTCCGGAAAGCTTTTTTTCTGAATGGGTGGGATTGCTGGAACACGGCCACTTGCACATGTTGGCTGGAAAATCGGTACTTACAAACCTTTGAAACCTCGTTCCAAACTTATTTCGAAGTTTAGCGGACTCTTTAAATGTTTTATTAATTTCTTAAAATAAAGATTTGCCGCAAATGTCATCCTCGTTGCAAGAACTGCACAGGCTACGGCTTCCACTTGTCCGTGTGCAACGAGTGCATGAAGTACCGTTCGAAGGAGCAGTGCGAGGACCGCTGTCCCGCGGAACACTACGCCGACGCCTCCATGAACTGCATCAAGTGCGCGGAAGAATGCCGCGAGTGCCACGGACCGGGAACGATGAACTGCAAGTCGTGCCGCAACTACAGGGTTTTCGTCGACGGCGCCAACGACACCGTCGTGAGTGCTTTTCCCCACTCGTACTTTTTTTTTTTTAGTTTAAAACGTGTTATCGGACGCATTCTCGTTTCCATTCCTCAGTTCAACTGCACCGCCACGTGCCCTTTGGACAAGCCCTTTAAGACGCTCGCCGAAGAGGCCGGCGACCCGGTGTGCACCAGCGAGGACCCTCAAATGTCGGCAACCGGACTGCAAGTGTTTTTTATTAATTTTATAAAATTTGTTTGGGCTTAGCGGGAGATTTGCCATGCTGACGGAGGAAAGATGACCGTTACGTTATATTCCGAAACAACCCCCTCAAATGCTGCGGTTCTAACCCCCGCTTTATCTAACTGGTCCTAGCTAGGAATGTCGTTGAACTATCCGAATTTAACTAACGCCGTTCAACTAATTTCCCCCCGCTTAATTAAGTTCTAACATTTGCGATAACGAGTCGGGATTTATAATCATGTTTTACTCGTTCAATAAATCGTAGTTTTCGAGTTTGCTTAAAAATTATCATTTGCGATGAATGTGATGAGTTTACGACCTTTCGCACCCATCTAAAAGTGATCGGTTTTCCAAAATTGCTACTCTACAATTGAAGAATCGTCGCATTTTACCTTTAAAAAAAATGTAGCGAGCGCTGCCGTGTTAGTGGAAATATCTGCGATTCGATGTTTATTTTTTATAAAAACGCTAAAAAATACCGCTTTATCATCGTTGCAAAAAGCAGTAACGATTAAGTTTTATATAACGAGATAAAACTACTGATCGACCTTTGGACACGTAGCGCTTAGAATCGGTAGTGTGACCAGATCGTAACCAAAAACGCGACATCGTGGTAGACCTAGGCCGGCACGTCTTCTACCGTTAAGTTTAATTTCCCGTAAGTAAAAATTAAAAAGAAATTAGTTCCCGAACTAATTGCTAAGTAAACCGTAATCTAAAACACGATATATGTATATATATCGAGGGCAACGACCTTTATTAGCGTAGGGGGAAGGGGAATAAACGTACGGATATCGATAACGGCATATCGGGCGACGATGTTGCGACAATCAAACTTGTCACGTAGCGTTAAAGTTAAATGTAACTCGATCGTCGCCTCGAGATGGCTAATTATTTTTGTTTTGTTTTCAGGGCCGACGAAAAGATCGGAGCCATCGTCGGGGGCGTCTTGGGATGCTTGACGTTGATCGGCATCTTCTTGGCCGTGCTCGGATACCAGTGGTGGCAAAGAGCCAAATCCAAGGAGAATACCATCAAATTGACGATGGTACTTTACCGATATGATTTGCAAGTTACGCGTTGTTCCGATCGACGAAAAACAACTTAATTTCACTTTGCGTTTTAGCGTATGAGCGGCATCGAGGATAGCGAGCCGTTAAAGCCGACGAACGTGAGACCCAACTTGGCGCAACTCAGAATAGTGAAAGAGGCCGAACTCAGAAAAGGAAACGTGCTCGGTTACGGAGCCTTCGGAGTCGTCTACAAAGTAAGTTTGCCGTACATCGAGATTATCGTAAGTTTCGCGACATCCGTTAACGTCGCTTTTCCTTATCGTAGGGAGTTTGGGTCCCGGAAGGCGAGAACATAAAAATTCCGGTCGCCATCAAAGTACTGAGAGAGGCAACCGGCACCAACACCAATAAGGAAATATTAGAGGTTCGTCGTCGATTTTACTCGGTACTTTAAGTATTGCGAACGATCGTTAACGGCCGTTATCTTTATGTTGTTTTTTTCCAGGAGGCATATATCATGGCCAGCGTCGAACACACCAATCTTCTTAAACTTTTGGCAGTTTGCATGACCTCGCAGATGTTGCTCGTGACCCAGTTGATGCCCCTCGGTTGCTTGTTGGATTACGTGCGATCGAACAAGGACAAAATCGGCTCCAAACCGCTTCTCAATTGGTGCACTCAAATAGCGAAGGTAAGATAGGAGGACCCTTTAACAAGTTTGCGTCGGGAACGAGGACAAATTCTTAGGGAAAATGGTTTTTTTGTCTCGTTAGGGAATGGCACATTTGGAGGAGAAGCGATTGGTACATCGTGATTTAGCCGCAAGAAACGTTTTAGGTAAGTTGTCCAAACGTTACCGAAAATTCCCCCGCTCGAGACTCGACGGTTAGGTTAACCGCGACTTGAAAAGCGTAAACTAATCCCACCTTCGACCCGAGCGGAAGTTCGGATATTCCCGTTACGTAATTCTAATCGTACGTATTTTTTTTTATTCAGTACAAACCCCCGGCTGCGTTAAAATTACCGATTTCGGTTTGGCCAAACTGTTGGAAGTCAACGAAGACGAGTACAAAGCCGCCGGCGGCAAGATGCCCATCAAGTGGTTGGCCCTGGAATGCATCCAGCACAGGAGGTTTACGCACAAGAGCGACGTCTGGGCCTTCGGTAAAACCACGCTCGATGGAAGACTCCCGGTTTAAACCCGATGTAGTCTCGTCGCTAAACTTTCCTCTCCTTCTCAGGCGTCACCGTTTGGGAACTGCTGACGTACGGCGGTCGTCCTTACGAGAACGTCCCCGCCAGAGAAGTTCCGGATCTGTTGGAGAAGGGCGAGCGGCTGCCCCAGCCGTCCATCTGCACCATCGACATTTACATGATCATGATCAAATGTAAGCTTTAGCACTTTTATTGGTTGGATCACTCGTCGCAACACTCGCGTCGTTAACGTTTTTCTCGCGTCCCGTCTCGCAGGTTGGATGCTGAACGCGGAGTCCAGACCTTCGTTCAAGGAACTGGCGGACGAGTTCGCCAAAATGGCCCGTGATCCGGGGCGCTACCTGGTGATCAAAGGCGACAAGCTGATGAGGCTCCCGTCCTACACGAAACAGGACGAGAAGGAACTGTGCCACTTGAGCGCGTTCGACGGGGACGGACCGGAGGTCATGATGGACGCCGAAGAGTATCTGCAGCCCAAACCCAACCAGCAGAACTCGAACAGCACGACGGGCAGCATGACGCCGCCGCCTCTTACGCCCATTAAGGCAAGTTTCGACCTCGGGCCACCCGTCTTAAAGCGAACGAAAAACATGTCCGGGGAGAGTCGCGAGTTTTAACGTGGATTTTTGTTGCAGATGAACTGCGGACAGCCGCCGCCGCCGTACACGATAGGGCTAGACGCCCCCGACTCGAATCCGTCGCAGTTGGGACGCCACGACCGCAATAAGTACGCTCACCTGACGTCGGCAGTCGCAAATTCGCCTAACACTCGGCCTCGGGAAAACAGCATGAATTCACGGTACAGCAGCGATCCTCTCAAACTGCTGGGCAAAGGTAAAGGTAGGAGCGGTCGTCTTTTCCCCCCTCGCCCTCCTTTTTAACCTCCTCGGGGAGGAATTAAAAAGGAGGACGACGGCAGCAGCGGCGACCCTCCTAGCACACACTAACCAGGCAGGCTTGCATGTGGAATCGACATTTGGACTTTGGTGGTTCTCCAAAACAAAATCCTCTCCAACTCCCACCCCCTCTCGTTCTCACTTCGTTGTTTTTTTGTGGTTATTTTACGCACACTTATTTACGGGATTCTTGTTTGCATGGTACGCACAAACCCATCTTCCAACCCGCCTTTTTCCGCACTTTTTATCCCCCACACACAAATACCGCGGTCGGATCCTGGATCGCTTTTAACGGATGTAATTTTACTAATTGATTTAGCGGAGGTTTAACGTATTCGTTTATCCGCTTAGTCGGTGGTTTTTATTTATTGGGTGCACCGCGGCACGCAGAGTGTGCTGCGGGAGCACGATAGATTTTTTACGCTTATAGAGGAAGAAAAGCTGTACGAGATAGTGCGTAACGTTGGTCTTAATCCGCGGAATGGTCCTATTAAGCTTTTGGGTCATGTTAGGATCGTATTTTACCGCTATATGGTCATAGAGCCCTTTTTAATGGCGGTTGTCCGAGTATGTCCGTTTAAATCGGGGGGAAATTTTACCGTATTCCCCATACCGTGTTAAACGAAATCCTCGTAATTTATTGTGCCCATTGGTTAAATTCTCTTCGATTAAATATATCCGTTACCGCGCTCGCGGATTTGTTCCTTAATTTCCGAAATAATCCGAACGGATAACGTTATCGGCCCCGAGTGAGTTTGCGTATCTTCTTCGCATCCGTTTCTGGAGTGTGGACCTTAACAAAGGCCCATTGTCATATCCACTCGTGCACTGCACTGTTTTCTTTCTCGAATTCCTCTTCAATTTTTTGTCTACGTGTCCTTTGGTCCTTTTTTCTTTTTTTGATTTTGTGAATTTGTTGATTTTAACGCGCGATAGATACGGAGATCGACATCGTGGGGAACTTGTCGAATGGGTCCTTGATGAACCACAAAAGGGATATCAACAAAGTCGGCAACCTGAATTTGGGGCCTCCCGTGGACGAGGAGGATTACCTGATGCCCTCGCCTTTGCCAAACCAAACGGCATCGATGTACATGGACCTCATCGGGGACACTCGAGCAGCAGGTTCGTTACTGGCGGGTGCCACCCTTGGCCCTTTGGTGTCGTTTACCTTAGGGCATATATGTCGAATTGAATCGAGAGTATTCGAAATAGTTTGAATTGCAGCATCGAAATGCCGATGCAGCCCTAACGTCTGTAGCGATTCCGGCCCTTTGTACAACCGCTAAATTTATTTTTTGCGTATTTCAGATTCGGCGGAGGGCCGAGTCAAGGACAACCTCTGGCACGTCCCAGACTTTGTTCCAGTGAACAATAACTTCGGACTCGTGGACAATCCGGAATATCACATCGTGCCACGAGGACAATCCGCTCAGCCGTACGGCGGCGTAGTCGTCGCGGTTCCCGGACATCCGGCGGCTCTTCAGAACGGAGTCGTGGTTCCCGGAGTCCGTCCCGCGAGACGCAAAACCACGAGCAGCGAGGAAGATTCCGACCACGAGTATTACAACGACTTTGACGGACGACAGAGGGAACTTCAGCCGCTGAACCACCGCAGAAGCGAAACCACCGTGTGAACGTTCCGTGGTTAACGGAATCGACTCGGGAGACACCGACCGTCCCGTCCCGTTTTGCGTGCGGATTACGTTTTGCGGCAGCTCGACACGAGGCTTTCCGCGCGGTGCTAGGTCCTCGTAAGGCTTTTGCCGGAATCGAACGATGATCGTCGAGTATCCCTGAATCTTGATATCGTTCAAGAGTTGCCGGGGTTATTCTCGGAAGCTTCTTGCTGTTAATGGTTCCCGGAGAGAGGAGGATTGTATCCGGAAAAGAATCCCGTTGATCCGGGGCAAGAAGACATGAATCCTGACATTTCCGGTGAAGAAAATGTTACCCGAAGAAGAATTTACGAAAATGCCGGAGTGGAGGATTTTTATTACCGGACACGGATTCTGATGATCCGGGAGATCCCGGTGTTTGCATTCCACGGAATGAAGATTTCGCTTTGCGATGGATTTAAAAGTTGCCAAAAAAAAAAAATGCTGGAAGCGATGTAAAAAAAAAAAATGCGTTATGTGCCGAATTTGTGTTCTGCCATGGACCCGGATTCCTAACGCAGTCCTACTCGAATCCAAAGGACCTCCGAGGCGATGGACGTTTTGCGACTAAGATGTCGGTGCGGTCACATCGAAGTATCCGAAGATTTAAATGTGCATATGTAAAATAAACGTACGAACGGAGGATTTTTAACGGGAAATATTCCGGTTAAATTTAAAACTATGGAAAATCTTGAAGCCTGTCGAGGCTAAAAAACGGACGAAATTTTAAACTTTTTTATCTTTTTTTAAAAAATAATTGACTTTAGTTACAATCGATGATTTCAGTCGTTAAATTTGAACACGCGAAACAAATTCCTGTTATGTTTTCTGTCTTACCGTTATGTTTCGATATCATCGTTTCGTGCGTTGAATATCAGTTTGCGGATTGTCGGAACAATTCTTAGCGACTTCGTGGCCCGAACACGTAGCGAAGTTGATTGATTCCTTCCGGATCCCTTCGATGGGAGCTTCGTCTGAATTTTATATAATAAGAAGTGCATCGGGTCTCGACTTACGAGGCCCTTTAAAGTTGCCGAGTACAGATTAATCATTCCAGACTCGATTGTGTCATTACAGATATCTATCGAGATATTCCTTCCAAGAATGAGCTGTTAAGAAGCGCGTGAGGTCGACTCGGATCGTTCCGGATGTAAATTCGACGCACAAAACGATGGTCTCGAAACAATATGTTCTGACGCGAATGTTTGGGGACCAAAAGCAGGGACCATAATTGCTAATTGTACATTCCCGAACTGCATTTGTTATTTGTCTCGAGCACTTTTTTATACGGAATAAGGTTATCAAACGATGTTTTTTCGTATGTATATTATATATAGATCTATCAGTTTTTTTTTTTTTTGATCGTGCCATAGATTAAAATATTTCATCGTTACCTGTTTTTTATCATCTTCATTTCTTTATAATAATTAAACAAAACATCAAATTTTTCCAATAACTTCAAATTTCCCGCCGTCAAAATTTGTTTTTCTAAACCGTCACTAGATGTAGTGGTTTACCGTCTGTCCAATATTTTTTGAATTCGCCGCGTTTTCTATTCATTTTAATTTCCATGTTTACTAGATGGCGGTAGCTACCATCCTCGGTGTTTTTCAATCAGCTAATCGCTGACGTTATTTTAATAATTTCAAATTTGCCGCATATTTTGTTTGCCCTCGTGTTCGCTAGAAGGCGTTAGCTACCGTCTTTCGAGTTCGCGCGCACGAGATATCAGTTCACGTGTCTTCATAATTTGAGTAGAACGGTTGAAATTTTAATCCGCACATTTTTCGGTAGTTTTTGTTACGTTTTTCGTCGATATTATGTGAATAGTGTTTGCGAATAGTCGCTTATGTTAGCGGAACAGATTTTTAAGCCTTGCCAAGATATAAATCCCAGTGCCTTAGCTCAGTAATTTAATAAGTTGTGGAATTTCAAGATGGCTGAAATAGGAATTTGTGGAAAGCCTACCCAAAATATGGATTTTTAGATTATTATTAGGGTTAATGATTTGCATTCATTTGTACAGATATTTGCTGTGATAAAACGAGCGTTGTACAGTTTTTTACACTTTCAATCATTGTGCATTTATGTAAAATGTTTCGTCTTTCATACATGTTAATTTTTTCCTAAACCTAACTTGTATCCAAATATTTTATTTGCGAAAATTTCATCGCAGATTCTTTTGGGTCCTTGATATCAATGAGCTCATCTTGACAGGTCAAGCTATTTGGTTCAAGGTTGACCTTCGCCCTCAACTAAAGGTTGCGCTGTAAGAAAGGTACACGTCATTGGTCCTTTGAACGTATATTTACTAGAAAAATTACATTATAATTGTACTTTTCATAGCGGACAACACTATTTCACCAGTGACCGAGCCAACGATTAGTTTTCGGCAAATAAAATGCAAATTCATAACAATTTCTGCCTCACGGTGTCTTCAAAGAGCCGGAAATGCAAGAGTTATTTTTTCATTATTTCTTGATTTTGTAAGTTGTAACAACAACAAAAATGTTAAAAGTTTGTTGAATGCCTAAATTTAAAAAGTTGAGTTATTCTATTTGAAGCAAGACACAAACGTAGTTTTTAATGATTGTGCCTACGTTAATTATGACTTTTTTTTTCGTGGTAATTGGTTCAAATTAATCATATTAAGTTATTAACTCTTGCTTTCCCTAACTACGATAATGGGCGCGTTTTGGGACACCTCCCCTGGAAGTGGTAGATCACTAACCGCGTCCCAAAACGCTCTATGAAGTTCCCGGGGAGTCTTCCCGGGATCCATTTTACT
>JAQGBW010000895.1:0-32188 GCA_034698625.1 Julus scanicus | reverse complement strand
TCAACAAAATTAATTCAATAAATAATGTTTATTTAAAATTTACATTGATTGTTTTCTTTTCAGAATGGGGGGGAAGGGGAGGAGGGGGGTAATATCGATTTACGCAAAAATATTTTGGGGTAATGGTTAAAAAAGTTCCCCGACCGCTGATTTAATATGAATTGAAATCGTGCTTTTATGAGGTTACCTATAAATTACATCTGTTCCTGATAATCTGGAGTATATTTACCTAAAGTACTTGACATTTACTAAATCTGGTACAAGATATGAAAGTGTTTCTCCGCTAATGGTTTGCATTTTTCACTTAGGAACCTTTTAGCAGGACCTAATTGCCCCCCATTCGCACCTCTCGTTTAAATTAGGCTCTTCTACTCCGCCTCTCATTAGCACTATTTTACTGTTTTTGATTACGACAAATATGAAAGGGGAAGCTCCGGAATATCTGCTATAAAATGAGGAAAAAATATTGAATTTGGGAATAGGGACACCCACGCAAATTCGGTTTTATGGATTTGTTTCTGTTGTTTTTGGCAAAACATGTTTAATGGCATATCACCCGCTACTAAAACTCGCATTTTATTTGTTATTGGGTAGTTATTAAAATATTCGTGGGAAATAATAATTAAAAACATGTGACAATATAGAAAATGAAAACAGAATGGATTTATGCTAGGATGGTTTTGCCTAACTGCGAGGGGCACCATGAAAATTACAGTAAAATTACATTGA
Source organism: Julus scanicus (assembly GCA_034698625.1). Classification (NCBI taxonomy): domain Eukaryota; kingdom Metazoa; phylum Arthropoda; class Diplopoda; order Julida; family Julidae; genus Julus; species Julus scanicus. Next base: position 31,459 of record JAQGBW010000895.1, on the reverse strand, counting down.
TAATGCCATGAAAATTCTATGAAAATCGTGTGTAATATTTAGTGACATTTGACCCTCTTGCCATCGTTTATGGTACACTGTTTTTGGTTTGTTTCACCAAAATTACTTAAAAAATTCCATGAAAATAACATAAAAATTCCATGAAAATCACATAAAAATTCCATGAAAGTTACTTCAAAATTCCATGAAAATCCCTTAAAAATCACTTTAAAATCCCATGAAAATCTCATGAACATCCCTTGAAAATTCTATGAAACTCCTTTAACAAATCCATGATAATTCAATGAAAATCACTAAAAAATTCTAATAAAATCACTTTAAATTCCATGAAAATCTCATGAACATCCCTTGAAAATTCCATGAAAATCCTTTGACAAATTCATGATAATTCCATGAAAATTCTATGAATATCACTATAAAATTCCATGAAAATCCCAAAAAAAATCACTTTAAAATTCCATGAAAATCACTTGAAAATCCTATGAAAATCCCTTAAAAAATTCTATGAAAATCACTTAAATTCCATGAAAATCCCAGAAAATCACTTTAAAATTCCATTAAAATCACTTGAAATTCCTATGAAAATCCTATGAAAATTCCTTAAAAAATTCTATAAAAATCACTTAAATTCCATGAAAATCCCAAAAAATCACTTTAAAATTCCATGAAAATCACTTGAAAATTCTTTGAAAATCCCTTAAAAAATTCTATGAAAACCACTTTAAAATGCCAAGAAAATCCCTTTTTCCATGAAAATCACTTTAAAATTTCGTGAAAATCCCAGAGACATATCTAAAAAAAAATATGAAAATCACTTTGAAATTCCATGAAATCCCATGAAAATCCCATAAAAATTCTATGGAAATCACATTTAATATTTGATGGCATTTGACCCTCTTGCCATTGTTTCTGGTACACTATTTTTTGTTTGTTTCACAATGGTCAAGTACTTAATCGACCATAAGAAACTTAAGACCTCTAAAAAGCTGTACAAAGTGCCTTAGCATCGCGTGCCCCATGCTTGTTAACTATTGCGTCAGGGGCTTTTTTAAAGCATTTTCCTGGATGATAAAAGCCCCAAATTTGGATGCTTGAGAGCAGATGTGGTCCTAATGCAGCTAGTGGTAATTAAGCCGATATTTTAATCGCCATCTAGAGGCTTTTTTACGCTTTTTTCCAGTAGTTGTAAGCGGCCCCCTGGCGGAGACACGCGGTTAAATATAGGTCCTTCTACTGCTGAAATCAACCCCCAATTATACCGTTAAAAACGTATAAATACCGCTAATGTGCCATTAGCTTAATTGGTCAAATGTACGTTTATGGTCGATCCTCATGACCTGTCCATTGCACTGTCTAATGGCGTTAGTCTTGAGACCTCTAATTGATGATTGGTTAGTAATAATCTAGGGCTCATCTTACCCCGTGTCTCAATGCTCCCCACTATACCCCATTTATTTGTAATGGCCAGTTAAGGAATTTTGATGGAATTTTTAAGGGATTTTCATATAATTTGTAAGGGATTTTCATGGAATTTTGAAGTGTTTTTCATAGAATTTGTAAGGGATTTTCATGGAATTAAGGGCATTTCATGAGATTTTTAAGGGACGTTCAAGGGATTTTCATGGAATTTTTTAAGGGACGTTCATGGGATTTTCATGGAATTTTAGAGTGATTTGCATAACATTTTTAAGGGATGTTCATGGGATTTTTAAAGTATTTTTAAGAGATTGTCATGGAATTTTCAAGAGATGTTCATAGAACTTTGAAGGAATGTTCATGGGATTTTCATACAATTTTAAATTTTTTTTCGTGGAATTTTAAAGTGTTTTTCATGGAATTTTTAAGGGACGTTCATGGGATTTTCATGGAATTTTAGTGATTTTCATACAATTTGTAAGGGATGTTCATGGGATTTTTAAGGTATTTTTAAGATATGTTCATGGGGTTTTCAAGGAATTTTAAACTTATTTTCATACATTTTTAGGTATTTATTGATAAAATGTTATTTTGAAAATTTTATCATTTGAATTTGGCGGTTTTTTATTGTTGTTGTATGTGCTGCCATCTATCAATAATTTTAAGTAACTTAACATCTACCCATAATGCACATCGCGCTAAAAATAAATATGTTCAGTAGGTGCTGCCAAACAGCGGCAAAATTACGTACCTTTTTTGTTACCCATAATGCATCGCGCTAAAACAATAGACCGATGTAGTTTAATATACAGAAATGTTGCACTGATGACTTGGAAATTTGAGTTAAATTAACGATCGAATCGCCAGAATTGCTTACTATCGTGAGCACAGGATTAACCTCCAGCTAATTCTTAGTATTTAAGTTTGCAAAATTGAATATTATATTCCGTTTTACTAAGATTCCCGAAACATATTTATCTTGGACACGATCCAAGAACCCAAACTGTCATCGAAATTTCTTGAAATAAGGACAGAATTTGTATCTCAGGTGAGTTCGTTATTGATTTCGTAATAAACAATCTTCCATTTTCGGCCCTTGTAAGTTAAGGCCCATATCCAAAAGAACGTTTTTTGTAACAAAGAAATCCGTATTTGGAAGGGCTTTAAAAATACAGGGTGCAACAAAAAACAACTTTAAAATACAGTGTGTGACGAAAATTTTGATTAGATTATTGGGTTTTTTCCACGTTAAATTAATTTAATTAACTATTTATTGCCTCGCGAAGATGTACAATGTAACATACATTTACATGTAGATTTAGTGAGAAAGTTATTACGTGTAATATATTTACTTGTATCATTCACAGCTGTTTAATATTTTAATCTAGGTCGATTGCTTATTTTGAAATAGGTTTACTAAAATAGTCAATTTCAATAAAATTTGACTTATTGTTCAACTGGCTGAATGTATCTGAGAAGCTTATTTGAAACAATCACATTGTTAATACAACAATATTTAAATTTGGGCCTGACCATGACGCTCGACACTGCAATGCGCAGTAGCTGCAATTTTATTTGTAGGGACCGAATTAAGGGCCAGACAATGACGTTGAACTCTGACCTCATTAGCTGATATTTCTTTCCCCTCTTCCTTCCATCTTCTTCAGCTGGAAACTTTCAGCCAGGAAAAACGTCCTAAATTACACCACTGTAACCCAAAGCAGGCCAAAGTATCCACGTTTTACGGTAACTACAATTTTATAAAATATACTTTAATGTGGTATATGGTATAAAATGCTACATGTATAATTTAGTGCTAATATATCTTCCAATTCAGTTCAACTCGGTAGCCTACAGTCAGCAAATAAATACCCTATGGTAGCTGGGGACGTACCCAATTTCAGGAGAATGCTCCCTTAAGTCAGTAGCGACTTGGACATCATTGTTAGATTGAATTTTTACTAAATTAGTAGAATCGCAATTTAGCCTATTCTATCGTCTAATCGCACGCAAAAAGAAGGACCGATAGAAGCATCCGTCTTGGGGCACGAAGCTCGGTTAAAGGAATCGACTGATTCTGTCTATACTCCTAGAGTGCTCGTTAGGCGTCAATATATGTGAATTAAGAGAAATATTAAAACGTTTGAATAATCCCGTAGATAACTTTTCGCGTCTGGACTTCAATGTGTCCTGATTTAGAGAGTGGACCATTGAGGTCACACTCACGGAATGTTGATAACTACCCTTAACTAATATGGCTGCCCTACGCTGGACCATCACTATATCCTGAATATGAACCATCCTGAGAGGGTTCCAAACAGGAGCGCAATATTCCAACGTAGGGCGAACCGGAGTTGCGTAGCCAGTTTCCGCTACATTTTCCACACATTCTCGGAATACGCGTTGAACGAATCTAAGGCGTTGGTAACAATTTTTGTGAAATGGTGATTCCGAGAAAGGTTTTTGGTAATATAAACTCCCAAATACTTGACAGTATCAACAACTGATTGATAAACGTGCAGATTTAACTATCCGCCAATTCACAGCAAAATCAAGTAATTAAATATGAACTTATTTTTATAAATTAGCTAAGCGTTCGCTTAAAATTCAACGAATTTATTGTCGGTCGATTAAACTGTGCTAATCCGAAGCATTTCACCGCATATGTGTTTCTTATCAGGAGTTCGCCCCGAGTTTTTTCAGCTTAAGCGGTGACACAAACCATGCCTAATTTTCAGTATTTCACCATCGCGGAACCCCCGGTTCGGTTTGATTTTGTGATTACAGGCAATGTCAACAGCTGTTGTCTAATTGAAAAGGTGCTGGCATAAATTAATGACTCCGAATCGGGATCGTAATGCGGGGGAAGATCCGACAATCCTAACGGGTAATCCATCAGCCGTGTGCCAAACGGGAGATTTATCACGAGGGGTTATCCCCTTATACGAAATTAATCATTCATGAGGGATTACAATGAGTTATTCAATGCCGGTCTTAAATCTGCCGACTTACCGCTAACTGATTCTCCTCTTGTTTTTTTTTTCATTTTGATTCATGTTCAAATTATTGCGAACAAATTTTAAATAAAATCGGTAAATGAAGAATTTGTGTCACCGAGAACATACATGTCTGCCGAGGAGATGTAACTTTTGTTTAAAGGTCTAACGGCATATTAAACATGTCTTAAATTGTCGCGGAACATTGATAAAGGGCACACAAATGTTTGGGACACGCTATAATGTTTGGATGACGAAAAAAACATGTCCGTATGTGTGGATATGTAAATATTGAATGTGGTTAGATTATAGTTTAATCGGGAAAAAACCCAATTTATGTCAATTAATCGATAACAAATATTCTGTTTTTTTTTTAATTCCAGAAACAATACGATGAATCCGGGTTTTGGAATCGGCACATCGGATCCTGCGGCAAATCCACCTCATATGATCGATGATACGGGTGATCGGTAAATAAAATTAATCCAGAATCTCAAAAATGTTCCACTTTATGTCTGAATTAAACTAAATGTTAATCGATGTTCCAGATCCGAGTTACGCCAAAGATCCCCTCGTTACATCGGCAGACGCCCTTGCACAAACCTGGAACAAGCCAACAACTTCACTAGGGATGAAATGGAGAAAGGTAACCATATCTATCTTTTCGGATCCAGATATTCCATCAATCGCTTGCAATGTCTGTAACGCGCAACAACCGTGCTGATGCTGGTGGTGGTCGTGATCTAGGGCGTCTAGCGTCTAGGATGCGGCACCTTAGTCTGCGGGACTTTTAGCCAAAATTAAATTCTTCCACAACCTAACCGCCAATCCGTAGGTCCCCCCTTAAGTATTCTTTGGGCCTCTAAACTCCACCTAACCAACAAAGAGGCCTGCGTCCCGTATAGCAGTGCTTTCCAACCTTTTTGAGCTCACGGCACGCTAAACTAGTCCTCAAATTATCGCGGCACTCCAGAAGTTGTTTTAAAACAAATCTGATCCCACAAACTTCTGCGGCACACCGGTTGAAAAACATTAGTCTCTGAGCCTACGTTTCAGTTAAAAATTGCCTTTCGGAAATGCAGAGGGCCTAAATGTTTAAAATACTTGCCTGTATTTTTAAATTGGGTTCCTCATGTCGAGGTTTAGGCCCTATGCCCGTATTTGTCAACCTTTTTCCGCTCACGGCACGCAAAATGTCGTTTAAAATTTCCTCGCCACACCGAGAGACCATGCACGGCAAATCGGTTGAAAATCACTGCCCTATGTTAAGATTTTGTAAGTCTTTGGTCCTTTAAACAAATTTTTAATTAATATTCTTGCTAACTTATTTAGACGGAGACATGCTCGAAAGCGGTTCTCACGTCCAAATGCCAGAGGCGGGCGGCGCGGAAGCCGCGAGCCTTAACTTCCCTTCGATGAGCAGCAGCATAGCAGCGTTTAGAAGCCTAAATTTAAGCGAAGAGGCTCCGGAACTCGGCAGACGTCCCCAATTCTGCCGTTCAAAAAGTGTGTCCTTTATCCCTTCTAACCCGAAATGGAGGAGGAGGTTCACGCAGATGCGACAGGATATGGCAATTAATGAGGACATCCGGAACATGGTGCTGAGCGACGAGGCTCCGGCCGCCGGTGATTTCAGCGGCGAGCTACGAGAACTTAAAAAGAAAAATACGGAAGTAAGTATTCGAGACCGTACATTTTTATTCGTAACGTTTAGTTTATCCGATAGCATTTTAGATTTTGAAATTCGATCATTTGTGAATGTCTGTAAAATTTAAAGAAAATATTTGGGAATATTGCAGATTTGAATTATTGAAATTTTTAACATCGATGTTATTTTATGTTTAGGTTTGTTTTCAATTATTATCAGAATCAAATTTTTGTTTTTTCTCGTTTTCAGTTGATTACTTCTGTGTCTGCCGTACAGGCGGAACTGGAGTCTCTGAAGCTATCCATGCAAGTGAATGCCCCAGGGACCATCACCGGTAAGTGCCCCTCAATCTTGGATATTTCAGAAATCAAAAAAATCATTCGCACGCTTTTAATTCAATGAAAAAAGTATATTTTTGGAGTTTTTGCGGTTTGCGATTGTGTTTAAATCAAAAATCCTGAAAACATTTGTCGTGGGACACGAGTGACGATTAATTGGAAAACTTGATGTTCGTAAACTCGTTAAGTTTCTCAAAACAAATCGGAGTAAATTGAGACATGCTTTCGTTTTGTTTTAGAAGAAAAAAATGGTTTCGATGATGTAATTTTTAACGATGTAAGTAATCGATAAACCACGTCGTAACGTAAATTTTGTGAAACGCGCGTCATTATACATGTTTAAAACATGAATGTTACCTGTGACACTTTCATGTTTCAAATATGGATGAGACAAATAATCGTGCTTTAAAAATTATTTAAACGCAACCGGAATTTTACGCGCGTTTGTACCGAAAGCTAGTTTTAAGCCGAAAGAAAGTGTTCGTAAAGGAAGTCGCTGAGATTCACTTCAATTAGATTAAAGCTGTGTTTGAATTCTGTTAAGTCACGGGATTCTCACCAAAGAATCACTAATTAGTGGAATATTCTCCAACGATTCAAAATTGGCTAATCCTAACCGATGGTGTAATTAGTCAATCAAAGTGTTTATCAGGTCCTCTAATTTCTGCAAGGAACCAAAGATTCATCAGAATACGGTCTGGAAGTTAAATGTTTGACGATGGCTATCAGATTCCTTGCATTTATGAAATGAACTAAAGACTCTTCAAGATTCACTAGAACATGGTCAGGATGCTTAGTATTAATCAATAATTGCCAAAGAATGGCTTTGTTTCTGGACTTCAACTTCTGATCAATAAACAACAGAATTGAACCCTGTCAACATCAATTTTCTCCAAAATGGCCAATATTACGTGTTCGTTAAAGACTTCTGAAGACTTCATCCAATTTCTTGCATTTCTGCAAAGAACCATACATTCCTCGAGATCTTCATCCGAGACTTTGTCCGTAGTCTTGCGATAACAAGATTGATCAAGAAACCACAAAAGTAACCGTGCCGAAAGTTCCTCGAGATTCTCCAGAATAAACAAAAGTCTCGTATTCTTCTAGGATGCCCAGAGACTATGTCCGTAGTCTTGCGAAGTTGCGATAACCAGATTCGTCAAGAAATCACAATAGTAACCGTGCCGAAAGTTCCATGAGATTCTCCAGAATGAACAAAAGTCTCGTATTATCTATGGTGCCTCGAGACTTTGTCCGCAAGTCTTGCGATACCGAGATTCGTCAAGAAATCACTGAAGTAACTGTACCGAAAGTTCCTCAAGATTCTCCAGAATGACCAAAATTCTCGTATTCTGCTATGATGCCCCGGGACTTTGTCCGTAGATTTGTGATAACCAGATTCGTCAAGAAACCACGAAAGTTCCTCGAGGTTCTCCGGAAAGGACAAAAGTCTCGTATTACTCTACGGTGCCCCGAGACTTTGTCCGTAGTCTTGCGATAACCAGATTCGTCAAGAAATCACAATAGTAACCGTGCCGAAAGTTCCATGAGATTCTCCAGAATGAACAAAAGTCTCGTATTACTCTACGGTGCCCCGAGACTTTGTCCGTAGTCTTGCGATGCCAAGATTCGTCAAGAAACCACAAAAGTAAATGTGCCAAAAGCTGTCAATGCACCGAGACTTCTCATTTTTCCCTCACTTCGGTCAAATACCGTGATCGAGAAGCCGCGAAGATTCACCGGCAACGTTTTTTGAATCCCCCAACGGTCTCATCAGTGTTACTCCCTCGGGAGTCGGTATCAATGTCTACCCTCAATCTACTTTCATGTTTATTTTCGTCTTTTTTTCTATGAATTTTTTTTTTCTTTTTCGCAAACTTTCGAGCGAGTCTGAAAGCGGCAATTTATGCACACCGCAATCTGGAGAATCCGGCACGAATCTAATTTAGGCGCTGCTTGCCGAAGCAATAACCGTCGGATTTCAACGGCGGCAAAGGCACGTAGCCGTCCCCGGGTCTCGGCAATCACCCGGGCCATGTCAGGACGGAGTTTTTTTTTCTGTTTTTTTTATCCCCCCCACGCATCGATTTTGCATAAAATATATCCCCCTCTATCCACTCGTTCGCTTTCCATTTGCAGATTTGGTGCGGCTCCACTCTCGCTTTATTGGACCGACGTAATATAAGAGGCTGGAACCCCTTTCCCCCCCACCCTCAGCCGAGTGGGGATATAATACTACGCCATACTGCCCTGGGTGGGGGGGGTTTAACCCCCCCGATGCAGTGGCGCCACTCACGTAATCAAATTGATTGATTTCGCCGCTTCTCGGATGGGGAGCTGATCGATAAGCCGAGACTCCGAAGATGAACAAATCCAAACCCGGTTTCATCATCCGTTTTTACTTAAGATACGATTCGGAGGTTTTTTTGCCACTTTTTTTTAGGGTTGGTTTTGGATCTGCTTTTCTATTGATTGGGTACAAAAAGGGTAGTTGTTTCGGCTTTGCGGCAATCTGGAATCGAAGACTTCTTAAGATTCTCAAATGCTCGAGATCCGGCACTGGATTTCTGAAATCTTCTTTCAGGTTTATGTCGCTGTCCTTTAAAAATTGTCTGGTTTAGGACACTTTCGACCTGCAGTTTTGATTCGAGAAGATTTCTTGAGACTATCCGAATGCCCGAGATCCGAATCTGGATTTCTGGAATATTCTCGCAGACTTACGCCACTTGTGTCTTAGAAATTGTACTCGGCTTAAGACACATTCAAACTTCAGTCTTGATTCAAAAAATTCCTTGAGATTATCAATTGTCCGAGATACGACGCTGGATTTCTGAAATCTTACGGACTTATGTCGCTGTCCCTTAAGAATTATGCGGCTAGGACACTTTCAATCCGCCATCTTGATTCAAGATGCCCCTTAAGACTTGAATCTCAATCGCTCACTTGGGGGTTGGAAAACCGGTTGCAGATTCAGATGAATTCTACGAATCGGTAAACCATTCTCTGAAAGGCCGAGGAGTCCGATGAGACGAGGAGTCTTAATTGACTCTGCAAGCTAGGGAATCTTGGCAAGATTACATAAATAGTTTGACTAATCTTTAAAGTGAATCTCTGAAATGTAACTGTTCAATTGCTCGATGAATCTTTAGACTTTCAAGATTCCTGTCATATTATTTTTTGATATATTTGTGTTGAAGCATCAAAACCTCCAGGAATCCTCGATGGTTCTTTGATATTCAAGATTCCTGTCAATCTTTGATATTTGCGATGACTCTTCGATGTCTTTATGAATCCTCGATGGTTCCTTGACTGCCATGATTCCTGTGGTATTTGCGATGACTGTTTCGTATATTCCTTGAAATAATTGACTCTTCCATGACTTCAGGAATCCTTGACTGATGGTCTTTGAGACATGTTACGGATGTTGATTTTCAAACCATTTTTTTGATGCGGTTGCAATTCTCCAGACTCCGATGCTTCCGTCGCACCGCTTGCCGTATCCGCGACATCTCGAATCATCGGATCATTGGCAGAAACTTCGAAGTGATCGAAACTTTAACATTTTTCCAAATCTTTCGGTAGTTAACCGTAGTTTATCGTTATCGTTGTACGAGCGGCTCTGCTTATGGCGTTAACTCTCGAAAGCCCGTACTTTGCGAAGACGGTCCTAAGTTGTGTCGACCTTTGAGCTCGGTGTAATAATTACTTTAGTGTCCACTTTGTGAGGAAGCTCATTTCGTCTCTTGTTTTTTCTCCACTTTCTATTTAATCACCGAGCGACCGCCGAAGTGAGAGACTTATTTGCTTTGCTTTTTTCAAGTTTGCTTCGGTTCGGCTAAAGTTGATTCTGGTCTGGAAAAGAAAATACACGTAATAAGGCTCGGTGATTAGGGAATAAAAGACAATGGACACAAAACTGGACGACGAAATGTTTTCCTAGATAATCACTGGCAAACACAGCTTTTTTTATTCAATTTTTACAACTTTTTTTTGTTTTTGCTCTTCTTTAGCTCCTCGAGAGATTCTTGAAACTTAATATTTTGGTAATTATCTCCAAAATATTCTCGATGACCGAGACTTTGTATTATTTCATGTTCAACTCGCGGTCGCTGATGCCGTCAAGTATCTGGAGGTTTATATTACCTAAAACCTCTCTTGCGAGTTACTCTCGAGAGAGAGTGATGGCTACTCTCCGATATATGTCCATTTGATAATCCATTGTTTTCAACTTATTGTGCTATCTCAAGAATTTTTCTCGAGAGATACTCTCGAGAGTGAGGGCTACTCTCGGATGGCTGTCCATTTGAGAATTCATTGTTTTCAACCGATTGCACTATCGAGATCACTCGAGATTTATCTCGAGAGTGATGGCTGCTCTCAGATGGCTGTCCATTTGAGAATTCATTGTTTTCAACCGATTGCGCTATCGAGAACACTCTCAAGAGTTACTCTCGAGAGTGATGGCTACTCTCAGATGGCTGTCCATTTGAGAATTCATTGTTTTCAACCAATTGCGCTATCGAGAACACTTGCAAGAGTTGCTCTCGAGAGTGATAGCTACTCTCAGATGGCTGACTATTTGAGAATTCATTGTTTTCATCCGATTGCACAATCGAGAACACGCGCAAGATTTACTCTCGAGAGTGATGGCTGCTCTCAGATATATTTCCATTTGAGAATCCATTGTTTTCAACTTTTTATGCTCATTATTGTATCAAGAGTTTCTCTAGAGAGATACTCTCGAGAGTGAGGGCTACTCTCAGATGGCTGTCCATTTGAAAATTCATTGTTTTCAACTTATTGCGCTATCGAGAATACTCGCAAGATTTACTCTCGAGAGTTTCTCTCGAGTGAGGGCTACTCTCAGATAGCTGAATATATGAGAATCCATTGTTTTTAACTGATTGTGCTATCGAGAACACTCGCAGGAGTTACTCTCGAGAGTGATGGCTACTCTCAGATATGTCCATTTGAGAATCCATTGTTTTCAACTTGTTGTGCTATTTCAAGAGTTTCTCTCGAGAGATACTCTCGAGAGTGATGGCTACTCTCAGATATCTTTCCATTTGAGAATTCATTGTTTTCAACCGATTGCACTATCGAGTGCACTCGCAAGAGTTACTCTCGAGAGTGATGGCTACTGTTTTTTTGCCCAGGTGCCTCGTCTTCATGGTTATATAAAACCATTTTAACGCAGCTTTGAAATCTTGAATGTTTGTTTTAATCTTTGTTTTAATTTTTTCCAGATGCAGTCCGAAATCTTCCAAACCGCGAAATAGGAAAGTGGGAAAGGGAGTTCATGACGAGCATCAGACTCAACCAGACTCAACAGGAGGAGAATCTTCAAAAGATCGCACTTCGCGTAGGTGGCGCTGATCAACTCGCTTCCACGGTGAGTCTCTCATTAAGTTTACTTAAGATTCACTAAAGATTGTGCAAGGATTTCAGACTTTGAATCAGGGTGTCATGTTGTATGCCTTCAAAGTCTGAAAATATTCTTGAATTTTAGCACATTTGAAAAGTCCTTAATTATACTTAAAATCCATCTAGGTATGTAAACCTTAAAACATAGGTCAAACACGTTTTTTACACGTTTGCACCTCTGTAAATATTTCAATACTCAGACTTTAAATCAGGGTGTCCAGATGACTTTAAAGTCTGGAAATATACTTGAATTTTTATCACTTTGTAAAGGTCAGGAATTATGCTTGAAATTCGTGTTAAATGCCAGTACATTAACCATAAAACATGGGGGAAACATGTTTTTTACACGTTTGCACCTCTGTAAATATTTCAATACTCAGACTTTAAATCAGGGTGTCCAGATGACTTTAAAGTCTGGAAATATACTTGAATTTTTATCACTTTGTAAAGGTCAGGAATTATGCTTGAAATTCGTGTTAAATGCCAGTACATTAACCATAAAACATGGGGGAAACATGTTTTTTACACGTTTGCGCCTCAGGCTGCAAATATTTCAATACTCGGGACAGTTGCCTTGTAAGTCTGGAAATATACTGGAATTTTAGCACATTTGAAAAGTCCTTAATTATACTTAAAATCCGTCTAGGTATGTAAACCATAAAACATAGGTCAACCACGTTTTTTACACGTTTGCACCTCTGTAAATATTTCAATACTCGGACTTTAAATCAGGTTGTCCAGTTGCTTTGAAAGTTTGGAAATTACTTGAATTTTTAGCTCTTTGTAAAAGTCAGGAATTATGCTTGAAATTCGTGTTGAATGTCGTGGAATTTTTGTGGTTTATTCATATCTAGACATCTTCGTTATGAAATTTGGTAGTTGGGGAAAAGGTTTTGAAAATGGATGAACCTTGAAATTCCCATCTTTGAATTTCCAATGCCAGTCTAGTTTCCAAAGTCGGCCACTAGATGGCGCCACCGTCTCGACAGGCGTTGACTAATTTCGTTGAAATTTGTGAGTGTGAATTAGGGCGTGTCGCGTTTAATAATTCAATTGCTTCTAAAGCCAATATTATTATTATGTTTTTTTTTTCATCTTATTTCACGATATTTGCAAATAAGGAAAAGAATTTGTGTTGCATTTTTTTTTTTCGTTTTTCCTTCGGGACGCGAGTTTTGTTTGGGTTTCAACAATGGATGTGTTTGTGAAGAAAAAACAAACCGAAGGTTGGGCTGACAAACAATAGAAACAAGGGCGGGTCAAAGGTCACCGCGCAATTAACGCTTTTAGGACGAATTGCGATGGGGAAGAAAAAAAACAAAACATGCATTTCATTAAAATGATGAAGGAAAAAAAAACACTTCCAAAAATAAGGACATCTGTTAATTTATGGCCAATGGTAATGGATGTCAGAAGGAGGAGGGGCAATATTTGGAAATTATGGGATGTTGGCCCCTTAAGGGACTTGTTCTTAAAGTGAAGGGCTTTTTATGTTTTTAACACGTTTTATCATGTATTTTACATGTAGAACTTATGGGATGTTAGCTCTTAAGGGACTTCTTAGAGTTAGGACAAAAAGGACATCTTTAAGAAATTTGGTTTTGTGGACCGAAGTAAAGTTTTTGAAAACTACACTTACTGGTTTTCAAAAGAACTTTTCAAAAGGGCTTTCGTGTTTTTTAACGTTTTTTCATGTATTCTACATGTAAAAATTGTGGGATGTTAGCCCTTTATGGACTTTTTAAAGAGTTAGGACAAAAAGGGCATCTCTAAGAAATTAGGTTTTGTGGATCGAAGTAAAGTTTTTGAAAACTACATTTACTGGTTTTCAAAAGTGAAGGTCTTTTATGTTTTTAACACGTTTTTTCATGTATTTGACATGTAAAACTTATGGGATGTTAGCCCTTTATGGACTTTTTAAAGAGTTAGGACAAAAAGGGCATCTCTAAGAAATTTTATTTTGTGGATCGAAGTAAAGTTTTTGAAAACTACACTTACTGGTTTTCAAAAGAACTTTTCAAAAGGGCTTTTGTGTTTTTTAGCACATGTATGATCTGTTTTTTCATGTGTTTTACATGTAAAACCTGTGGGGTGTTAGCCCTTAAGGGACTTCTTAGAGTCAGGACAAAAAATACATCTCTAAGAAATTTGGTTTTGTGGACCGAAGTAAAGTTTTTGAAAACTACATTTACTGGTTTTCAAAAGTGAAGGGCTTTTGTGTTTTTAACACGTTTTTTCATGTATTTTACATGTAGAAATTATGGTGAAAATCCGTAATACTTGTTATATAAATAGACATTTTTTTAAATATGTTTTCATTATAAAATGTTGGCAGCCTTGCATCGCACCGACGTATTGCTGGTAAGCTTATTATTGCGTTAAGGGGCTTTCCCCGCAATGCCTTGGTGCAATGCAAAGACGCACTTTATTTTAGAGGCCCATTCCCGTGCCCTTACCCTATTTATTGGGCGTATTAAGATAATTTTGAAGACGTTTTTTGGTGTGGGGCAGTGAAGAAAGATTTATTGCTTTTCCCCTTGGCGGTAAATAGCGTTGAATTTGTACACGTGTTGACTTTGGTGACCACAAAAACGCCATATTTGCTCACCATTTTCTTTATTTGGACGTGTTTTTATATTCTTTTTTCCCTCCTAAATCGTGTGTGGCAATGGCCCAAAACGTACAAAGGGCTGTCCGTGTTTGCACTCATCTTGTACTTGTTTGTGAAACCCATGTTGCAGCTTCTCTCACCAATTGACACATTTTAGTTAAGGGATTTTCTTTTTTTTAAAAAAACATAGAAATAAAAAAGGTGTTGTCTCATTGGTTGGAATATCCTGGTTTGGAAATTATAGGGAATGGACCTCAGGGAGTAAAAATCAAATATGAGCCCAAATATGCAAATAGGGCTCATAAGTAATTTAGGTCCATATATGGATATATGACCCATAATTGGCTAAATCTGTTAATATTTTCATAAAAAATTTGGATTATTTTTTTGTAATTTTTTGTGTAAAATTTGTATTTTTACATAAATTTGGATCATTTTTCTTTACATTTTTAGTAAAATTTGTTAATATTTTCACTTAATTTGGATCATTTTTTTATAATCTGTTGGTAAAATTTGTTAATATTTTCACATAATTTGGATTATTTTTTTTTTTTTACTTTTTGTGTAAAATTTGTATTTTTACATAAATTTGGATCATTTTTCTTTACATTTTTGGTAAAACTTATTAATATTTTCACTTAATTTGGATAATTTTTTATTAAAACATGTTAATATTTTCACTTAATTTGAATCATTTTTTTAGTAATCTTTTGGGAAATTTTTTTAATATTTTCACAAAAGTTAGATTTTTTTTTTTTCTTTACATTTTTGGTAAAACTTGTTAATATTTTCACTTAATTTGGATCATTTTTCTTTGCATTTTTGGTAAAACTTGTTAATATTTTCACATAATTTGGATAATTTTTTTGTAATTGTCTTTGAAAATGTAAGGGCCTTGAAATCCATTCACTGAAACTTAGATTGTTTCAAATATGTATTTTGCTGTTTTTCTAGTTGTAAAATGTACTTTTAAAAAAATGTGGGTTTTCTTATTCATAGTTAAGATTGTCTGGCCCATCAAAAAATCTTGGTCCCAAATATCTGATTTTTTGCTACTCGAAAACCTGTTTTGTGCTGCTAAAAGAGTTGAAGGCAGTGCTTTTTAAGTATGACGAGCAAACAAAGGGATGCAGACAGTAGTTGAGTGACAGTGGCTGCCTCTTGCCATTGGTCGTGGTCAAAGGTCACCGCGAACTTCGTCGGTGGTCCTTACTTCTGCTAAATGGCCTTGTGTACACAACACTCTTCACCTGACATCTGCACTTCAGGCGGAAACTTTTGGGACTTTTGGTCCTTACATGATTATATAAGACCCATATACACACAGAAATGTCCCATGAAGGGATATGGCTAAATATGCTCCATATCTGGCCTGTATAGGTAACTTTTGGCCCTTCTTGGGACATGTATAGTAACATGTACCATCAAGGGCCTGACATACATGGGCCTTGATAATGGACATTTGGGTTTTATATATGGGTGATATCTGGCCCTTGATATGGGCCTTTTGTAGCCATATATGGGCCTTATGTGACCCATGATAATGGACATATGGGTGTTTTATCTATATATGGATGATATTTAGCCTTTGATATGGGCCTTATGTGGCTCTTGATATGGGCCTTTTATAGCCATATATGGGCCTTATGTGGCCTTTGATATGGACCTTATGTGGCTCTTGATATGGACCTTATGTGGCTCTTGATATGGACCTTATGTGGCCTTTGATATGGACCTTATGTGGCCTTTGATATGGACCTTATGTGGCTCTTGATATGGACTTTATGTGGCCCTTGATATGGACCTTATGTGGCCCTTGATATGGACCTTATGTGGCTCTTGATATGGACTTTATGTGGCCCTTGATATGGACCTTATGTGGCTCTTGATATGGGCCTTATGTGGCCTTTGATGTGGCCCTTTTATAGCCATATATGGGCCTTATGTGGCCTTTGATATGGACCTTATGTGGCTCTTGATATGGACATGTGGCCCTTGATATGGACCTTATGTGGCCTTTGATATGGACCTTATGTGGCCATATATGGGTAATATTTGGCCCTTGATATGGGCCTTATATAGCCATATATGGGCCTTGAAATTAGACATACTAATGGTCTTAAGTAGCCATATTTGGCCGATATTTGCCTCGGATAATCCGATTCCGGATAATCAAACTTTAGTTCCTAATTAGTTCGGAATGAAACGGTTCTGTACTGTCATGTACGTTCCAAAAAGGTCCATATATAAGATTACCATATCTGTAATACTTTCTTCCTCGTATATATATATATATATATATATATTAAAATTCCGGATAATCGAACTTCCTAAAGTTTTGTACATTAGTGTTTTACAAAATGACTTCTTGGGACTTTTTGTGACGCTTCATTACAAATCGTCCCCGATGCACCATGATGGTTCACCAAGATGGCTGACAAAAGAGTGGGGGGTGGGATAAAGCCTCCGTGGCGCTCCCTGTCGCCAATGACGTCACAATCGTAGTCACGGCGACCGTTGAGTGACACTTCAATTTGCCGGGACATTTTTTCTCCTTTTTTTTGCGTGTTATTTGGGAGCATTTTAGTGAAGGAGGAGGAGGGGTGTGTTTTTTTTTTCGGGAGTATCCCCCTCCCCCCTCATCTTCATCCCTTCCTAATACATCAACCGGGACGTTGGTTTCTAATTGGAATTTTATTTGTACAAATTGATGATGGATGAAGTTAATCGCACTGGTGGCGCTGTTTACCCAGGGCGGGAGAAAGAGAGAGAGAGAGTGAATGAGACGGCTTATGAGATCACTCATAGTCTCCTGAAAATACAAAAAAAAAAAAGTTGAAAAGCTCGACTTTTGAATCTCTCCTGAACGACGGACGATAAGAAGCGGCTTATTTGTTCCACTCCTAATCTGCTCCTGGCTTCAGGTAGCCAACGATGACAGTTATGGATGAGGGGCCCTTTTATGGGGGACGTCCGAAAATCACTTCGCAAATACTAGCCGAGTTTTGAAATCGGACTACAAAAACACGAAAGTTAGGAACAAAAGTTTTGCGCTGCCCCTAGCGAAAGGCTTCCCTGTTAGCCTCTGTTGTATTGCGGCGAAACGCTAAAGCAATACGGGGAAGCTCACATTTGCCCCCGATAACAATAAAAGATTTTTTTTAACTGTTTGTTTTTTAAAAATTGCAGTCAGGGGTGCCGAGAGACAGGGCCCGGGGGAAAAAAAGCCGCAAAACATGAAAAGTTAAAATCGGACTAGAAACTCAAAAGTTATAAACAAAAGTTTTTGTGCTGCCCCTCGCGATAGGCTTCCCTGTTAGCCTCTGTTGTATTGCGGCGAAGCATTAAAGCCATGCGGGAAAGATGTTTTCAAGGGGCAGCACAAAACTTTTGTTCGTCATAACGTTTTTGTTTGCGCGATTAACTACTGTTACCTCGGTACACATGTGTGTGTCTGGTTCCATAAGCCGGGTCTCCACTGCCTTGAACATTGAACAAAAATGTTCTACAACATGGTTTGCTGAAACAAACTGAGACAAACAAGTTTGCCTATCGTTATCGTTATGTTTGAGCAAACTTATGACGTTTTTTGTTCAAAAAAACGCTTTTCAAACCGCAACAAAACAGAAAATATCACGTGGATGTCGGGCAACACCGAAAATCCCTGCACGTGTATTCTACTGTTGGAAAGGGATGCCGGATTGAATCGAAGCCGCCATATTAGGACTCTTAAGAATGACCATTGCAAAAAAAATACAGTGCACGTATACATTACGTTTCTACATCATGAATCTATAAAAATGTGTAGACATGAGAGAGAAAAACTATGAAATGACACAAAAACATGCCTCACAAATTTTTATAAAAATAACTGATGGTAAACATAATTAAAATACATCAAAATTTACGAAAAATGAATGGAGAGCCCCAACACTCATACACGCCTTGGTTGAAGCGCCGTATATGACGCGTTTGTTGAAGGATTTTTTGAACAATTTGATGGAGACAGGTCAGTATTCTTGAACATGTTCAGGAATACAATGTTTCAGGTTTGTCTCGAATGTTTGCATGTTCAATGTTCAGTGCAGTGGATACCAGGCTTTATAGTGAATCTTTTGAAGAAAACTTTAGGGACCCAATTTGAGCTATGGGCACATGGTCCCTTTATAGTGTGTTACCATATTACTAAAGAAGGCCCTATGCTGTTACACAAATGAGTCCATAGAGGGCGCGATTAATTCCTCGGGACACATTTGTGGGCCAGGTTCCATTTAGAAAAGTGTAGGGCCTGTGGGCACAGTTTGAGGGCCCCAACTGCAGTGTTTTTGAGACCTGAACCGCGATATCATTTGTCAGCAGTTAGGAGTACATTAGGGTGTCTATTTTGGCGCGCGTAACATTCCTAACTGTCACGTCGCGCCCCCTTTTGGACATGAAAGGAAAAGCTGTCATTTGTTTGGCAATTGTGAAGCAAAACAGATCACATTCATTCCCTGCTCATAATGGCTTTTAGGGGCGTCGAAAGCAAAGGGCAGCCATGGCGTAGGCTGGAAGGAGGGATTCAGTTGTTCGATTATAATGGGGCCCCACTGGGGCGCCCCGTGCTTCCAAAACCTCATCAATCACCGCAAAAGGTGGTTTTTATGGGGACAAACCGAGGGGGAGAGAAAAACATGAATAGTACGTGTGAAAAGTTGACTTTGGAAATCCATTTGTCCCCTGTTTCGAACCAGTTTATGGGGCCCTAAACGGTGGCGCATCTGATTAGGGGGGCGACACGTCGACAATGGGAAGTGACAGTCACCGCCAGAGGGCCAATGGATAGGGGAGAAGGGGAAATGGACATTTAGTCACCTTATAATGAAGGCGAAATGCTATCCCTGCCCCCTGCTGGAGGGGCGTCGCAGGCCCTTAGGGGTAAAAGTTGTACAACACGCGTGCTTTTGGAACTAACCTAGCCGTCCATGGGCTCAAACTGACCGTCTGGGGCACTGTTTTTCAAATCGCGGCACACTTGGGTCTAGAATTGTCGTGGCCCACTCGAAAAGAGGGCTGGAATCGTCAAGGCACACAGTATGCATGGAATGAACACATTTAAACATGCATAAAGATGATAATGATGGCGAAAGTTAATGGTCCTGAACTTCAGAGGCCCTAAGGGCTTAAAGTTGTATAACACGTGTGCTTTTGGAACTAACCTAGTCGTCCATGGGCTCAAACTGACCGTCTGGAACATGTTTTTCAACTAGCGGCACACTTGGGTCTAGATTTGTCGCGGCACACTCAAAAATAGGGCTGGAATCGTCAAGGCACACTAATTTAAGGAATAAATACATTTAAACATGCATAAAGATGATAATAAAGGCGATAGTGGATGACCTTGAACTTCAGAGGCCCTAAAGGCTAAAAAGTTGTACAATATGCGTTCTTTTAGAACTAACCTAGCCGTCCATGGGCTCAAACTGACCGTCTGGGTCACTGTTTTTCAAATCGCGGCACACTTGGGTCTATATTTGTCGCGGCACACTCAAAAAGAGGGCTGAAACCGTCAAGGCACACTAATTCAATGAATAAATACATTTAAACATGTATAAAGCTGATAATGAAGGCGGTAGTGAATGGCCCTGAACTTCAGAGGCCCTAAGGGTTAAGAGTTGTATAACACGTGGGGTTTTGGAACTAACCTAGCCGTCCATGGGCTCAAACTGACCGTCAGGGTCACTGTTTTTCAACCAGCGGCACACTTGGGTCTATATTTGTCGCGGCACACTCGAAAAGAGGGCTGAAATCGTCAAGGCACACGACGTGTATATCTTTTTGAAAAATGTCCAAAGTGAAGTGTTTGTGTTGGTCATTGTTCTTAGGTCCATTGTTGACCGAAGTGCTTTGACCGCCGTGATGAATTAAGACATTTTGTTTGTAGTTCTTAATCCCCGAGTGACCATTGCTTAAGTAACATTCACTGCGGGGGGTCCTTAATACCGAAAAAGAAGCCAAATGTCCGAACGTTTGGTCAAGGGCTCTTAAGTTGTTGACTCTGGTCATCGAGAGTAAACACCCTCTGAATGTGGTAAACACACCTGCGTGACATGCCCTTTGACCCCTCTTCCTCTTCTTCATTGGGCCTCTTAATCCTTGGATTATTAAAAGCTTAAAAACTTGGGGCTAAAATTTAATTTCTCATCGCTCTTAAAGTGGATTAAATCGAACGTCGTCGTTCGTGGTCATCGTCTTAAAACAACATTTGACCAGCCCTTTGGACCCTCGGGCATCTTTTAGGACCCCTCGTTTTTCTACTCTCCTTATAGACATCTTTAATTTCATGGCTCATTGAAAGTTTTGGAAAAGTTTTTCATCTGTTTATTGTCCTGTTTTTGCTAACGGCGCACTTAAGCTAGACCTAAAATTGTTGAGGCACACTGGACGAGAGGCTAATGTTGTCAAGGCACACTAAGCTAGACTTAGAATTGTTGAGGCACACTGAATTGGAAGCTAAAGTTGTCGAGGCACACTAAGCTAGACTTTAAATTGTTAAGGCACACTGAATTGGTGGCTAAAGTTGTCACGGCACACTAGACGAGAGGCTAGTTGTCGAGGCACACTAAGCTAGACTTTAAATTGTTAAGGCACACTGAGTTAGAGGCTAAAGTTGCCACGGCACACTTAATGAGAGGCTAAAGTTGTCGAGGCACACTGAGTTAGAGGTTAAAGTTGCCACGGCACACTGGACAAGAGGCTAAAGTTGTCGGGGCACACAGCTAGACCTAGAATTGTCGTGGCACACTGAATTGGAGGCTAAAATTGTCACGGCACACTGAAAAAAAAGGAATTAAAGTCGCCGCGGCACACTAATGCTCTCATTTTCCGGGCACACTCGCGGACCCTCTGTGGCACACCGGTTTAAAACCACTATTTCAAATATGTCGCACCTTTATCCCCCCCACCCTCATATTTCTGCTATCGGTTTACCCTCTTATTTCGGCCATTATCCCCTACTTTTTAAAAATGTGACTTTTGTGCTAAATCTTGGACACCTGGATTTTTTATCCTTAGAAGGAGGGGGGGATAATCCCGTTAATCCCCCTGTTCCTAAACCCGCGCGCCCCCTGCTGGTGACATTCACCCCCTCGTAATGAGCCGTGTTTTGACACCCCTCGCCAATAGGAGGCGTGACGAAACCCGCCTTTTCCACCGTCTTGATATCCTCATAATGGAGTCACCAGCAGCGCCTTTTGTGTGGGATTGCGACCCCAACGCCCCCTGTGGTGAACGGCGTTTCATTTGAAATGGACACTTATTTACTACAAATGAGGGGACGCCCTGTATTTTTACACCAGGCTGGCGGCCATCTTTGGGAACCATATCGTATACGTGCTTATAGGGGGTGATCCATAAATAATGTCACACTTTTTTGCCTCTTTTTAAACACCCACCCACCCCTTAGTCCCAATTCCCCCCATCCTTTGGACACAATTGTCACAAAAAACAAACAACCCACCCACCCCCTTGGTGTGACATAATTTTTGAATGGCCCCTAGGGTCCATTGTCCGGCACAGGCCCCATGAACAAATTTAGGTCATTTATGGACGGCCCCTTTATGGATGTGCCTTATGCACCACCCCCATATCTAAGCCTCCCTCCCCCACCCCCTTGTCATCGGATGATAAATGTCGATGACAGCGTTGTGTCCACACCCAGGGGCGCCGTTGCCAAAAACGTGCCCATTAGTCGATCGGGAAGCCCCAACCCCACCTAAGGTCACGTGTCCCTAAAAAAAAGTGAACAAACAGTGCGGCACATAATGGCACGTCACGGGTGATGGATGTCCGCTTTCCTTATCAGGACTCCTCCTCAGATGGGTCTCTTAAGCCTTTCGATGACCCCTCACTCACCCACCCACACCCACATCCACCCACGCGAATAATATGATAATGCGAAACTTGGACGCCGTGATTTTTAAGTTTAGGTAAGACCGGGGCACAGTGGTGCGACGCATTTATAAAATCAGGTTTTATGAGCAACCCGATGCTTTTGATTTGCTTGGAAGCTGTATGCAGCACTCTTTCATTAAACAAAATTTCTGCGATCTGACACAAATTTAGAAGAAAATATTTGCAAAGTTTTTGTTTTTGAAAAGTAATTATTCAACTCGCAATTGTATTTTTATTCTTGGTGTAATTATAAAACATTAGCAATGCTGCGATATACCATTGACGAGTGTATATATCCAGCTAGAATTTCAAACTAAAGTTTATGTTAATTAGCCACGTGGTTAGCTGTAAGGCCTTATTCGAATCAAATTGGTGGTTATACGGGGTACAGTGGACCGCGACATTACGGGGTACAGTGGGACATGTTCCAGCATACCCCGATTAATGTTTTTTGGAAAATATTTGTAAATTTTCTCATTAATCATAACTTTAAATAAAAACCGTGTTAAATTTATGTTTTAAAGTAAAAATGGTTCACATTCACAGAAAAAAAACCCACATTTGCAGGAGTAAGCGGTGAAAATATGAAAGCTGCCGTAATTACGGTTAATTTTAATCGCTTTTGTAATTTATACTCGGAATTTTAAATTAAAGTGCAGAATTAAACACAATTAATCGATGTGGTGGTCTTTTTCTAGTAAAATTTGTGTTAATTTCGCGTGGACCACTGTACCCTAAGCCATGTCCCACTGTGCCCCGGTATAGGGGCACAGTGGGACAGTCTGCGCGACCAACTAAAAAACGAGTAGCTCTAAAACGATGACAAAATGTGTGTACAGATCCTGAAGGCTCGTATATTACTGTGTTATTCTTTTAGTTAAATATTTTTCCCAATAAAAAATAAATCATTAAGTGTACCCACTGTGCCCCGGTCTCCCCTACAATTTGCCCAAGTCTGAAATCGCTCCTTTTGTGTACATTTGTAATCGTACTTTTTGAGTACTTTTATACTTTGTTTATAATTTTGCACTGAGTACTGTTACTCAAAATTACTGCCTCGTCACTATTATTCTCTAAATAAGTCCAATGTGTCTCTTTATCGCCCCCCAGTGAGCTTTGTGTATAATATTTGTGCGAACCACCGGTGGGTTTTGGGTGACCTTTGACCCCCTTCGTTCCATTGTTCGCGCACGGCTGGAGGAGGGTCCCTACTCCACCCCCCTACTTTACCAGTGAAAGAGGCCCATTTACGAATATAGTCCCATTTTCCCTCCCTTCTTTTTGACTCTTTTATGCGAAATTTGACTCCCTTTTTCTTCTTTTTGTGGCCCCAAACACAATTCCATATCACAGCAGACGTCGAATTTAAAGGACCACGAACCTACTTTAGGAATTACTTTTAAATAGTTTTTTGGAGAAAAACTTCATTTATTTTGCTGTTTCACATGGATTTTAGGGAAATTTTGGATATTTTACGGAATATTTAGTAAAGTCTAAACAACTTGTCCTATTTCTTGGATGCATTTTTTTTAGAGAAATTCTGATAACTTACCTTATTTTAAATATTTTGTTGAATATTTGGTGAAAATTCTAATAATTGACCTTATTTTAGATTCAGAATAAATTTTTGGTAACGTTTGTTAATATTTTAACATGATTTGGATAAATTTTTTAGGAAAATTGTGGTAA
Source organism: Julus scanicus (assembly GCA_034698625.1). NCBI lineage: Eukaryota > Metazoa > Arthropoda > Diplopoda > Julida > Julidae > Julus > Julus scanicus. The sequence goes on along the minus strand of JAQGBW010000895.1, from coordinate 7,405 downwards.
CTTACCTTATTTTTAATAATGTGGGAGATTTTTTGATAAAAGATCTAGTCTTTTACCTTATTTTTTAGATATTCAGGATTAATTTTTAGTAAAATGTGTTAATGTTTTCACATTATTGGGATAATTTTTTTGTAAAATTTGTTAATATTTTTACTTAAGTTGGATAATTTTTTGGGGAATTTTTGGTAAAATTCGTTAAAATTTTCACATAATTTGGATAATTTTGTTGTGAATTTTTGATAAAATTTGTTAATATTTTCACAAAATTTTTATAATTTTTTTGTGAATTTTTCGTAAAATTCGTTAATATTCTCACTTAATTTGGATAATTTTGTAGGGAATTTTTTGGTAAAATTTCTTAATATTTTCATTTAAAATTTGGATAATTTTGTTGTGAATGTTTGTTTAAATTCGTTAATATTCTCACATAATTTGGATAATTTGGGAATTTTTGGTAAAATTTCTTAATATTTTCATTTAAAATTTGGATAATTTTTGCTAAATTTTGTCAATATTTTCACTTAATTTGGATAATTGTGTTGTGAATTTTTGGTGAAATCTGCTACTAATATTTTCACATAATTTGGATTAGTTTTTTTTTTTTAAGTTTTGTTCAAATTTGTCAAATTGTCAATATTCTCGCATAATTCTGATAATTTTTTTGGGAATTTTTGGTAAATTGTTCTCCACGATGCCCTAACCCAGTCCATGTGAGCCATATGGTCCCCACCCCAAATATAATTCCCCCTTGGGTCCTAAAAGCCAAATAAATTTTCCGCTCGAATAAAAGGCAATAAAGTGACACTGAGTAAACACGAGGTGAAAAATGATAGCCATTTTGGAGGGGCCATTTGGTCCAAAAGACACTTTGAATGGGCCCCTATTTTTGGGGGGTGAGGAGGTCCTTTATTATGTGCCGTAATTCAAATGTTGGCCGACATCTTTGTACACCTTGTAAAACTCGCCACTCGTTCCACGCTTAGTTTAAGGTCCTTTTGTTCGGACCATATGCCGCGGTGCATCCTGGGTAACTCATTCAAGGCGTTGACCGCTTTATGGAGGTGACCGTTTTAAGGAGGTGGCCGTTGTGTGCCTCTCGGATTTTGTCGCGTCTATATAGGGACAGTTTTTGTTAATGACCTTATGACCCGGGCTTAAAACCCTAATTTATGGTATCACCGTCTGCGCCGTTGGAACACCGAGGGTCAAAGGTCACCACCATATCTAGATAAAAGAGCCCTATCTGCAATTCCACACTCGCGTAAGGGCACAACGCCATGTGGAAGAAAAACATTTGGAATATTTAAATGTATTTTGACACTATATATGGCCCTAACTGGTTCAAACAGGACCAAATATGGCCCTTACAGGACCAAATTGGCCCATATAGGGTCGGATATGGCCCATACTGGGTTAAATATGGTCCATACAGAATCAAATATGGCCCATGCAGGGTCAGATATGCCCCTACAGGACCAAATTGGCCCATATAGGGTCCGATATGGCCCATACTGGGTTAAATATGGTCCATACAGAACCAAATTGGCCCATACAGGGTCAGATATGGCCCATGCTGGGTTAAATATGGCCCATGCAGGACCAAATAGGTCCATACAGGGTCAGATATAGTCCATGCAAGACCAGATATGTCCCATACTGGTCAAATATGGGCCATATTTGGTCTTGTATGGGTCAGATATGGCCCTTACAGGACCAGATCTGGCCCCTACACGATCAAATATGGCCCATATAGGACCAAATATGACGTACACATGACTATGTAAGTCCCTATATCTCCATATATGGGAGATATCATGGAATATATGGCCATATACAATTTAAATGTTAGACGCAGAGTGGCACATGAGTACTTATTGGCCATATTTTTGCCCTTCCATTTGAGAGGAGTGAATATCGATTTTATTTGTCCTGATATGCAAAGGGGTATTATCTGCTGCATAAGCCACGTAAACGCTACTCGCAGAGTGGCACACAATGTTTATTGGCCAAAAATTCTGGATTGTAACCCGGGAAAATTCAAATTGTTCCTTTTAAAAACCCTTTAAAATAGACCTCGTCGAGTGGCGCCATCTAGTGAGCAATGCGGTGGTTTTTAATAGTTGGGCCTTAATTGAATCATCAAAAAATACATAAAATAAAATGACCTTGATCGAGGACATCATTTTTTTTCAAAGTCATTTGAAGAACATGTTTAAATATTGACACTTTATATCGTGACAAATTTAAATATGGCCCAGATCTTGTCCAATTGTGTTCTTCTTCTGTCCCTTTGGAATGCCCACCTGAAAGGGCCGAGGGTCCAACTCTGTACACACGGACTTTTAAACCCCCTCCGCAAACACTTTTTGTCTGGGGCATATTTGATACGGGTCCATTGTGAAGTCGGTCAGGAGGCAAAAAATACATTTGGACTTATTAAGGACCTTATCATGGGCCCTAAAACTACTTTATGTCCAATCGAAGGGCTTATTGCAACTATGTGATAAGCCACACTTTTTTCAAAAATGACATTTTTACATTAAACTATTCCCCAGTACTATTTCTAGCTATTTGGTTGATTACCTTCTTAAATTTCTTTTAGATTGAATTACAATACAGATAATCATCTTGTTACCCACATCAAAATCAGTTTTTTTTATAATAAAAACGTGATAAGCCACGAGCAAAGATGGCGCGTAATAATGACAACACGTTGCATCACGAGCGAAAATTGTTTGATTTTAGGGATATATAAGGTGAGAATAATGATAGTTTTAGTGAATTTTAAAATGATACAGACCAGGATGTGGATTAACACGAAGAATAAGAAGAATAGTCTCATTCGATCGCAGTAACTTACGAATAAAATAATGCGTGGCTTATCACGTTCTCGTATAGTTTCAGTTTACCAAAAATCCTATATGGGCAAAAAATTATCATTAAAAATTATTTAAGATTTTTAACGTAAGCTGCAACTATGCAATACTCTACTCATACTAATATAAGCTTCTACCCCGTTTCTATTTTGAGCAAGATCAATTCGAAAATAGTGTCTTAGTCATGCGCGGCTCATTTTATTATTAAATGTGGCTTATCATAGTCTTGCCAGAAATGTTTATGATCGTGTCGACATCATAATATAGTGCACAAATTTAAAAAAAAATGATTATTAAACATTAAAATTGAAACATAATTTTGCAGTATTTGTGCATTGTACTTTATTTTTTTACAATTTGGTTCTATCAATAAAAAACATTTGACAAATTATTTTTGGGCAAAATAATGATAAGCCACAAAAATCTTGGTATTGTAATAAAAAAAAAATTGTAATAAATATTCCTCAGGATTAAATTGACTTCTGAATGTTGGAAGGGTTGCCTATTATGTTTAAAGATTATGATAACATAAACAATTGTTAATTGGATCCAACATTAGAATTATGGAATTTTTGAAACTAAAAAATCGCTCTCCTGAACAATTTCAAATGTGTGGCTTATCACATTGTTGCAATAAGCCCTTCAATTCATGTGTGCCTTGACATTTTTGGCGACCGTTTTCAGTGTGTGCCGTGACAATTTAAGGCCATTGTAAACTATGTTTATCCAGATTGACAATATTCTATTATAAGCCCCAACATACCTCAGTCACTTATGTGTAAATTGTTAATTACAAAAGCCCCAGGTGTAATGAATCCTTTTGGAATGTTTTCGTTACCTTTCTTGCAAGGGGTCCCACCCAGGTGTGAAAACACTCGTTTAAGGGGCTTGATTACACCCTTCACCCTCATATAGCCCATTTCGCCTTTGGGGCCTTTGTGTTCTTACATTTGAAGACAATGGTCCTTTCACTTTTCACTAATTCCACTCGTGCCACTATTGACCGCTTGACCACCCGCTAATGGACACGCATCGGTTAGGACCCCTCATGGAGTCAACTTTCAACCCTCCTCTTAATCCCCTAAAGGGCTAAAGGACCTAAGCCCTTCAGGATCCGCACCTTGGGTGGTCAAAATGTACAAAAGGCCCCTTCCTGGCAGTGTTTTTAAATCTCACGCACGGTAAACATGGTCTGAAAGTGTCGCGGCACACTAATACCCTGATAGAAAAAAAACATCTGCTATGTATGGACCCATTATTGTTCTAAATATGGCCCATACGTGGCTTTATGCGTATATTTAGATACACGCAGAGTGGCACACAGATGTTTATTGGCCAAAAAGTCCTCGTGTATATGTATAAATCCTTCGTTTATCGAACGTTCGCACGTGAGGATGACGTCACATTCAGTTGACTCACGTGTACCGGAATCGTATATCCGGTGCACGCGCATCATCCAAATGTGACGTCATCCTCACGTGCGAACGTTCGAAATAAAGCGTTCCAAATGAAAAATGGAACGCATTCTTATTTTTTTTCTAGAAATGCTAGAATTAGTGCACAATAATTAATAGATATTTTCACAGTTTGTTTAATTTTATTTAAAATCTGGCATCGTTTCGACTGAACTCGTATCAGAGAAAGGTAATCGTCGAAAAATCTTTTATATTTCTTGTTAATTTCCGTTGCTTTTGAAGGGGTTTTTTGCCCACAAAATTGTAGGAAGTTTAACGAAACTGAACAAAATGGGTAAACTTCGGTAAAATGGGTTATTTAATCTACAAAATCAATTATCGTTTAGGGAAAATGGTGTTTCCTCCGGGAATGAAAATGGATGACGTCGTTTAGGGATGTTGAGCATTTTCTAAGTGAAGTTTGATGAAATTTGATGCCCTGTGTTAATCTACCTTCATAATTGCAGCGTCGGTTGTTTATTTGTTGGTCTGTGAAATTTTAACTTTTTTGTTATTAACGTTACGGCTGTGGTCCTAATTATAGAAATTTAGTGACCTTTTTTGAACACGAAGCATCAAAAAGTATTAAAATCGGAATATTAACAAAAAAGTTATGAGGAACACAAGTTATGCCCCTTATCTTTGTTCCCCAGACCTGGAAAATCCAGGGAAATTTAACGTAAAAGTTGAACTTTTAAACGCTTAAATGAATTTGCTGGACTTTGGATATATGGACAGCCTTAATTGGTTTTCTGATGGTCATTTTCTCATCTGCATGTTCTATTTTGGATTTTTTTAAATGGGATTAATAATCAGATTATTTTGCTTTAAAAATCCGATTTTGTGTGGTAAAAATGCATTTTTTGTCCAGTAAAATCCGAATTTTCTACTGTAAAAATGCAATTTTTTAGGATTAAAAACCGATTTTTCTGCTTTTTAGCTCTTGCAAAATTAAAGCAGTTTTAGCTGGACAGGGAAATTGTTTTTTTAAAAACCTGGAATAGTCAGGGAAGTTGAATATTTTATTTGTGGGGGAACCCTGTTTAATGCTAGTAAGGGGCTGCACATAACTTCTGTTGGTCATAACTATTTTATTTATGGTCAGATTTTAAGTTTTTCATATTTTGTGCTAATAAAAGGGCTCTGATAGTTTGTCTAAGACACTTTTTGGACATTAGTTATTGGTTTTTTGAAAACCTAAAATTTCAATTATCTTCGAGGACAACCTTCTTAACTTATCCATCACATGTTTACATTTGTATAATAAATACAATTTTAAAAAATACCAGAAATTATGTATCATCCTATTTGTTATAAGCCCCATCCATGCCCATATACAAGAGTGAGTAATGTGATATGGGGGAAAGTGAATTAAAAAGCGATCTGCTAATGTGTGAATCAACTAATTTGTGTTTTGGCGAGATAAAGCGAGTGACCAATGAGAGCGACTAGCAAATCGACGCCATGAACGAAAGCAAATGTTTGTCCAACTTGCCATGTATAAATCAAGCCCTTTTGCACACACTTCATCACTAAGGGTCAGCCACGTTTCCTCACCTTTGACCTCGTGCTGGAATCGTAGAAAATCATAAGGCGGAAAATATATTACTTTGTCTACACATAATCTATATTGTCTGCAGCCTGATATGAATTTTATAGGCCAGATTAACGCGTGACTAACAACCGAACGAAATTTGTGCATCGTAAAGTATAATATTTCAGATATGGGCCTCTAGAATATCTTCCATATTTATTTATTTGTTAACCCTCGCGACTATATTTATATGGCATTAAATAGGGACATACAGGGCCATTAACACATGGCTTTGTATGTCCATCAAGGGCCAAATTTGTGCACATCAAGAGTTTTAATATGGACCAAACAGGCTATATATATGGCACATCAAGGGCCAAATATGTTCATGTAGCCTATGAAACACTAAATTCCACCCGTATAAGGGCCTCTTGTGTCGTCGTGCCCGGGTCATAGATGATCGTTTGACCCGTGGGACCAAAAAGCAGTAGTTGCCTTTGAAAAGAGATATTCGTTGAGCTAGTAAAAAGGGAGGAAAAAAGGATGTAAAACTTCTTCTTTTTCTCCTTTTTTTGTTGTTGAAAATGTTGCAAAGCGCGCTTTTCATCTTTTATATAAAAAGAGAGAGAGAAGGTCCTTTTCTTCGTCTAATGGATTGGCTCATCGAGTGTTTGAACACCGGACTCTTCTGTTTACTCCAACTGTTTTTAAAGATTTTTATACTCTTATACTGCGACGATAAAATAAGCCAATCACGGACGAGGAACGACGATCGCGTCATTTCCGGGTGGCGGACATCTTGGGGAACCAACGCGATACACGGCACAGTCTGCGTAAACGTGCATGCTTGGACATTCGAGGGGCATTCAAGTTTGACCTGGACTTTTTTTTACAAAAAACAACTACAACTGATAAAAATACAGGTTTAGTTTTCATTTTTCCACATACTCTCCTTTCTTCAAAATTCATTTTTCCAACGATGTGGAAGTTTATTAATGCCCTCAAAATAAAATGTCTTTGGGAGCTTGTGCAGCCAGCACAGGTCACATTCCTTCAATTCATCATTTGACTGTAATTTGATGCCACCTAGATATTTCTTAAGTGGTCCAAACAATTGGTATTTTGGCATGGTGCCAAATCAGGGCTGTAAGGTGGATGTGGAAAAACCTCCCAGTGCATTCCAGTTAGTCTCTGTTGTTAAAAAAGCTGTGTGGGGGGAACATTACTGCGTTTACATGAGCACTGAAAGTACTTTAATTTGAGATAAATAAACGTACCTTAAACCAAGTCTTAAAGTAGTTGCGTTTACATGACAAAAACATGGTGCAATACCCACAAGTCCCTTCTTGTATAATAAAACAACCAAATGCTTCATTACCCACAAGCCCCTACAATTTCCCTCCAAAATTGTTATTATTGTCGAATCACTTTTAGCTTTAACCAGAAAAACGAATTAGGAAGTGTTCATATGTCGTCTGCTATATGCATTAACTTGAAGTACTTCCAATGAAACAACCCCCTTGCCCATTCTCAAAGTAAGT